>JADLZN010001071.1:0-219427 GCA_018155175.1 Sinocyclocheilus anophthalmus | reverse complement strand
CTTATGTTATAAAGAGAAGCGATTTTTAAACTAAATTCAAATTCTTGCCTGCCATTAAGGCGATGGATATAGGCGAAGCAACTAACCCTGATTGTAAACAAACTATTCCGAAAGTGAATCCCGTATTTATATGACGGATGCGGGATATATGTCACTCCTGAAACTTTGCTGCATGTACAGGGCATGTGGCTGTTGGTCCTGTTAGCAGCACGTAAAACAACTTATTTAAATTCTGAATCGATTATAGCCTGGAAAGCGAGCAAATAGCGTTTTCATCTAACGTTAATCACTAAAAAGGTGTCACTCGCTTCAATTTATCGCAATCTCATGATTCCGTGATATGAAGCTCTCAGAAATGCAAATAATAGCTTATTTACATCGTGTCTATATGTGGCGTTTCAGTGAATTCTGACTGTCACCCTGTATCTATTTATATATTCATATATTATTCTCTTATATTAACCATTTGCACACACGAGCATTATCCGGCTTCGCTCCTCCCGACCGCAGACACAGGTTTACAAGCCACTTTTTCCTGCATTTTTCAGTAAATTTCTTGACTTTTGACTTGTCTCCGTGTGGTTTCTCGGTTTGTCCGATTTGAGCATCCATAAACAACGCAAAACACAAGCATTTAGAGTTTCTGCTAGTGATTTCTATGGTGAAAAATCTCTTCCTGCCCTCCAGCTGCATTTCTCAAGTCATCAGTGACATCATGTGCAAACAACCTATTGTTTCCAATTGTTCCAGGTGTTCTTTGTCAGTTAGTTATCCTCACAGCGTCTACCCCTCGGTTTTGGACTCTATGTGAGTTCTAGCCTGTCTGTTTTCCCTGTCTGGCAAAAAAAAATTTGGGGGTTTTTTTTCCCCCATGTCACCTTGTACGTTGTGTTTTTCCTGTTTCCTTTTGATTATTAAAATTAGCAAAAGTCTCCTAGCTCCTTAAGTGCCCTCCAGTGCCCCCCAGAATTCCTAATTTTCCCCAAGAAACTTTTTTGGGGGGGCCATATGCCCGGGGCCGTGGTGGCCGAGCCGGCGAAGGTCACAGAGGATCCGCCACGGCCTCCTGAGTCCCCTGATCCGCCACGGCCTCCTGAGTCCCCTGATCCGCCATGGCCTCCAGAGTCCCCTGCTCCACCATGGCAACCTGAACTGCCTGATCCGCCATGGATCCCTGATCTGCCCTGGAGGCCTTTCTTGTCTCTGCCCTGTCCCTATCTTGCACCAGCCTCCAGGGCACCCACCCCCCTCCCCGGTGGTACTGTTACGGTGCGGGACGCGCCTTGCGGGAGGGGGGAAGTAATGTCACGTTTATCGTCTGTTTTTATTTTGTTTTCCCTGTGTTTCCATGCCCTTATTTGGTCCTTCCCATTCCTGTCCTAATAGTTTTCAATTTGTTCCAGGTGTTCCTTGTCATTTGGTTATCCTCATCAGCTGTCTGCCCCTCGTTTTCTGCCCTATTTATGTTCTAGCCTGTTCTGTTCTCCCTTGTCTGGAATTGTTTATGTCAACCTTGCTACGTGTGTTTTTCCGTTTCCTTTTGATTATTAAAATTAGAACAATTCTCCTACGTCTCCTTTGCTCCGCGCTCCTACACAGCAGCAGTCGGGTGACATTGATTCAAAAGTAGGGTTGTTGCCAGGAATAGCCATTAGGTGTCAGTGCCTTCCCACATGCTTATACAAATACTGTATACAAACGTCACGATTTGTCAAGCATGGGGACACAAATGGAACAAAATAAATCCTGTGCCGCTTGCTTTAACATATTTTGTCTATGCCAAAAACAAATATAAAAAGATATGTTTTCCAGTGGACATTCAAAATGTTCTTTACCAATACCATGAAAACATACAGTTGCAGTTGTTTAGTAGTTTGACATTGTAGTTTGCAGCAACATACAAGTGATTTTGGTATTCTGACAGCAATCATTATTTTGTGTGTTTGGTTTAACAGAATAAGTTGACATGCTTTAATGTTAAAAAAACTATTTTTCAAATACTGTACATTATTGAAAGTCCTCTATGCCCCGCCTCTCTCAAATACACAAAGCCCCCTCCTTTGACAAGCGCAGTCTGCTCTGATTGGACAGCTGACCCAGTGCATTGTGATTGGGTGAACACCACAAGCACACTCTCGGAAATGTAACGCCCCTTACCATAAAATCGCGCAATATCAAGAACATATTAGTTTCCCATCAGTCAAGCCCGAAAGGGTAACAGAGTCGCGTGACATACACAGTGATGATGCAGTACACAAGCGGCGGTTAAGACAGCTGACGTGCTATGATTTCTGTCAGGCAGTTCACTTTCCTGTGATGTGATCCTGTTCCCCTCACACACACACACACACACACGACGCGTTACTCTGCGCTGCGCAAAACTCCGCATTTGAACAGTCAATAGCAAATACTTAACTAATAACAAAACATACTTACAGTCGCTGATTCAGAAGCACCAGATTGTCATAGCAAAGTCGGAACTTTACCCGTTTTTTTTTTTTTTGTTAACTAGCCTTTGTGCACAGCCAGCCTTGTACTCTTTCTAGGTTCAAAAAACTGTCGTCCATGAAATGCGTTGCACAAATCCGAACATCTGGGTTGTACTGTTCTGTTGTAAATAAATATTAACCAATGATTCCTAAATGCATCTACCTCCGGAAGGCCAAATAAAGTGCTTTTACCGTCACCTAGAAACACACAGCGTCTCACTGACATGGCTGCATCAACACTACTGCTGTTCCTGAAGCCTTCTTTCTTTGCGTGCACATTTGGGTGCATTAGCTATATTTCAATAGTGACGTAAGATATGTGGGGGGCATTCGAATGAGCGTTTTGATAGTGTGTGCATCGTACTTTTATAAAGAATATCTTTTTGGATTTTAGACTTTAGTCTTTGCCACTTTACAGATCTTCTTTATGCACCAAGAGATCGTAACACTCAAAGAGAAAGGAAAACTTGAAAACGCATCATATGACCCCTTTAACACAATGTGCATGGTGTCTGTGATTTTTGGCAAAATGTAAGCATATATGTGTCTTCCTTTCTTGTAAAAAATATACAGTAGTTCTAGAAAAATGCAAAAAATTAAGATTTTAAAGTTATGTCCCTTAGTCTGAACACAATCTTGTCACACTAACCATTGTATGACCATAATAATTTAGACTCCACTCATATGTGACATAATTTACCAGAAATGACATCATTCAGGTCTCTTTAATAGTGGTGCAGAAAATGGTTAGTAGTATCATACTTTTTATTCATATTTTTGAGGCATATTATATCAGGGATGGTACTGTCAAGCTTAACAGCTCAACCCCGTCATAAAATTAAGATAGAAAATGATTATTTTTCAACATTTTATTTTAATCCATAAGTATATAAAATGTTCTTATTTTATTTCTGCCATATATGGTCTACTCTCCTACACTACATGAGGACCAGTGGCCATTTTGAGTGAAAAACCACAACACCGTCACACTCAACCCCGTCACAAATATATGTATTTCTCATTGTATCTGTGACAGGGTTGAGTTATTTACTTCATTTATCAATAACTTTAATAAAAAAATATATAAAATAGTCATGGTTTCAGTAAATATATACTTTCCAAAATCATGACAACACATTTTTGTTATAAATAGAATTTTTGATGTAATCTGTCCACTTAAACTTTGACAAGCATCATACATCAGAAACTGCACCCACATTTGCAGCAAAAAGACAATGTTGGCCATGCAGATATGTTGACCCAGAAACAAGCGGACAATATGAGAGAGAAACAAAACCAAAAATTACAATTGAACGCAATGTATCCCTTCAAATATGTTACAGTCTTCAACCCTGTCACATTCATATTTTTGGAAAAATATAGGGAAGACAATTAAGAATGAAAGCATTTCTTGCTGATTACCACCGACATGTTAGGCCTAAACAATTACAATTGTGGTTAGTTAAACTTCTAAATTAAAAATAATTTTTACAAAAATAAAGAAACAATAGACATACAATTTGTGTATTTTTAGCTTCAGTCCCATAAAAATTTGAACATTTTGATAAATGTATTTGTTATTATTAAATTGCTATGAGGGACACATGAGCAGTAGGTAGATGTTTGTTTTATAACAAGTTCTGTGTAAAATCCTTTTTAAACCAATCCCATTTTGTCAGTTACAGGGTTGAGAAAAAAAAATCGTACTAATTGTTTTCTAAATCTGAAAAAAAAAATGTAAACAATAAAATGTTGTTAACGCCTGAGGTGAGAAAATGCAATTGTTTTGAAAGTTTGATATGTGCTATAATCGGGGATTTAGAAATGAATCAGTGTAGCTGAAAAAATAAATAAGAAATAAAATATTAATAATATATAATATATATATATTCCCGTGAAATAATACCGAATCCCAGGAATGACGCAGTTGCCCAAAGTCTTTGTAAATCCACTCACACAAATATCCTCGTAACTGGCACAGATTTGCAGAAAATTATTGTAATTTGCCAAATACATTTACGGATGGTTACATACATATTCCCCACATATTATTATGTAAGCTTTATGGTACACTTCATAAGACAAAGGAAATGGATAGTAATCCATTCTGTCCAATGGCTTGGATATGCAGAGCTTATATGTACTGAACGTCCCAGATACATATATACACATCCATCTTCTCTGTATACCTTTTTGTCAATATAAATAACTGGAAACAGCGGTTTTCCATTTGTTTGGTAACATTTGTACCATTTTCATAAAATTGACTTGTTTTAAAAAAGTGCAAATGCATGTCTGATAGAAGGGTCAACTGCCTGCAGTTATAACTATCATTTCCTATTTGCATTTAAATGGAAGGTGTATTTAAAACCAGCCATGATTTCTATAACCAGTTGTTAATTTTAGTTGTGAGCATATTGACACACTTTAATAGGATGTTCTCTTTTTCCACTTTGGTAAACATATCTGCATGTCCTTCATCTGCAGATAGCTCCACGTTACAGTTGTCACCTTAAAACTTATTTCCTGACAGTTCCCGAATACACATCCAAATGCAAATACAAGTAAGATAATAACATAAGACCCGTTTCCAACAGGTGGCCTTTGCTATCTCCGTCTTTCTCTTCTTAAATGTGGTGTGTAGCCAAGATTTAAAGCATTATCTGAGGGAACTGCAAAAGGTAGATTAGGTTTGTTACTTGGCTAAAGTCTGCAAGCAATCATTCTCCTTCCCCTTTCTCTCACAGGCAGCTAATCAGCACCTTCAATTACCCAAATAAATGAATCTGCTCCCTCTCCAGCCGGCATGCATTAAAGTTCACTATATTCTCAGAGAAATAAAAACCACTCTAATTAGCTTCTGCACTCCATTTTAATTGTCAGAGTGGTTAAAGATTCAGGTCTATCTGTTTATCTGAATCGTATGATGCAGCGAGTACCGTTCCTGTCCAGTGTGTATATATCTTACATATTATATATACAAATAGTGGGGTCCAAAATATATTTAAAAAAAATTTGTTTAATCTTTTGTGCTTTTTTTAATGTATAATTAACTTTTTTTTTGCAAAAGAAGAATTAACAAGGCTCAGAGGTGGGTAGTAACAAAGTACATTTAAGGCTAATTTCCATTGAGCGGTATGGTTCAGTACAGTACAGTACGATTCGGGTTGGCACACCCTGATCTGGCTTGCATTTCCACCACCAACAATACTCTTACTTGATAGGCATGGTGTATACCTGAAAGTAGCAATTGATGTCATTCTCGTGCAAAGAAGAAAGCTCAACATTGTCTGTGTGTGAAAGTATAAAATTATAAAATACATATAAGCTGTTGTTATATTTGTTTGTGTTTGCGCACTCTGTAAAGAAGCCCAACACGCATGAGCAGCATGTTGGAACAAGTGAAGGAGATGCTTCATTCCCCTTGTGTCATTCCTTGTAGGCGAGTGCCATCTTGTCATAACAACATCAGCCCGATCATCTCCGCACAGCGAGCCCAGCATGATCTTTCTATCGCTACCTCTACCCCCCCCCCCCCCCAGAGGAGCTGACCTCTACGCGTCCACAGTCCGCTTGCGAACACAACAGACCCCAATTACGGTTCCCCACCGCAAGACACACCCAGAGCCCACGTCCGGCTTATCTCATATTAGCGTCCCCCTCCCCGCTTTGCCATGCGCACCCCCGGAAGTAATTCCATACTTGTTGCTACTGCCCCCTACACACCACAAGCTACACTACCAGACCCTGGCCCTGAGATACGTCAGCCCACTTACCCACCCCCCCGAGTCCTTACAGTCAATTTTTGGCCAATTTCAACGTAGATTTGGCGTCGATTTAACGGGTGGGTCTTTTCCTTTAAGATTGCACCGGACAACCCTAACTGCCTATCCTGATCTCGCTCTACATTGGGCTTCTCTTGTTCGAAGAGAGAGATCAAGACGTATTAAAATGCCCGTAGCTTGATTCAACAATTACTAATATCCGCTGGTGACGTGAGGCCAAGTATGGTGACCCATATCCCGAATTCGTGCTCTGCCATTTATCCATCCAAAGTACAACACACGCACCGCCTCAGACCCCACCCCAACAACAACCGCGAATTCGGCCCACCCAGAAGAGTCTTTTGAGTTTAAGACCACACCTCCGCAGCAGGCTCTGCTTGTGACCCACACGGCTGCCCTGCGAGAACAACTACCATTCTTTGGTTGGTGGGTGGTTTCTTCCCCCCCCCCAACTTTGTGGCTTATCAATCCACCTGCCCTACCTAAGACGTGGTCTTGGAAGGTGGGCGAGATGCGTACTTCACTCCCCACCTACAATCCCTGCCGGTACGAGACTCGACAAGCAACGTTTGGGTTACGCGTCCAATGTGTTGTTTATTCCAAGCTCGCTGTCTCTCTTTCTTTTTTCTTTTTTTTTCTGTGGCATGAGCGGTGGCCCATTCTTGAGTGAATCACTCTTTTGAGTTGATTCTCTTCAAGACTTCGATCAAAAAAGTTGGCAAAACGGTCTGAATTGGTTCTCAAATCAGTTTGGATGATTTGTTCAGTTCCCTGCACACACTGAATCGTCTGAAGCGGTTTCTCATTGGTAACGGGAAATTTAAGAACAAGAGAACATAAAGATTGTTGGATGAAGTGGCCATGAACCTACAGTCAGTTGAAAAGCAAATTTGCCTGCAATGAATATCTTTATTATTTGAACACTGTGTGTGTTGTCTGTCAATGATTCCACAGCAGGTATACATTCAATTCAATTTCATATACTTTATAGTTGTGGTAAGCAAGATCTATTACAATTAAAGTGAAATGTGAAATGAATGAAGAGTGTTGATTGTGGCATTTCATTTATAGTAGAATAAAACAAAAATTTTAAAAGTTTTATATAATTAAATAAACTTTGATTTATTACACTGTATCAGATTTCTTTTTAAGTGCGGTTTGTAGATTTGAGCATTATAACCAATCACACACGTTTCTGTTGAGCTTGTTAGTGCAATGTCCAATCAGAGGCGTTTTGATTCGTCACCACGGAGAACTCTGGAGTTGTTCAGTGCACGCGCTCCTTGACTGAATTCAGAATCTTCGCATTCACAAATTTTCTCATCAGCATAAACAAGAAACTGCAGGAAAGAGATTGATTTTGCAGTGTGGACAGCTTTAGTGATTATAACGGTAGTTTTTGTGAAAGTGAATAACTCAGATTAGACTGAAGTTGTCATGGACCGCTTCAGTGTTCATTGCTTTTATCTATCTATATTGGTTATATGAAGACAAGATGGTGTGGAGCTCTCCCATTCTTTTGCTGTATTTATTTGTTTGTTCTGTGTTCAGTCATTATTTTACTATCAGTTTTACCAGAGACAAACTACTGGACATAAGGCAACACACACCAGACAAAATGTGTCTGTTTTTTGATTATTCAGACACTTTGTTGGATGTTCTAGTAGGAGGGGCAGCGGTCCTGTTCAAACACACGCTCAGATGGAAACGAGGGAAGCAAGCCGGCGCGTTGGTTAAGCTCAGCGAATGCGGCTTCTGAATAGCGCTTCCTAGTATCCATCTAGCGAATCTCTGATCCCTTCCTAACAAAACGGATGAACTACTTCTCCTCACCCGCATCAACAAGGAATTTTAATAAAGCAAATCTCTCCCGTGAACTGCCAATACAGACAGCACATTACATGTCCCACCAGAGACAGTAATATATGGGATCAATGTTACACCACAATAAAGGATGCATATCACTTTGTAGTGGACAGCACATTCCAGGGCCCAGTTTATGGCGGGGCCCCTCTCTGACCACAATAGTGGACAAAGGTTTGCTACATATTGATTGGATCTTGGTGGACTAACATAAGCAAACTGTCCAACGCCATCAGATAAAGATGCCAGGACAACAACCAGACACCTCTTAGTGGGCAAGAAGACGACCTTTGGTACAAAGCCCGGGAAGGACAGGACTTCTCATTGATCAAAATGCAGTTTCTGCCCTTCAACCACCAACAGACTGATTCCTAAGGTTTTGGCCTGTGACCGCCATAAAAATTCCTTATGACCTCTGGATGCAGCAGCAGTGGGTGAAACAAAGAGAGATCACAAAGTTCCATCCAAATCCATTCATAACTATGTTCTCAAACCTTAAACTGATACAAACTACAACAAACACATATCATACTTATTCAGAGAAATAAGTATTCTCAGTGACAGCGACGTGTAGTGCAACATCTTACACAAACTCAGCTGTTAATGGACAAATGAATGCATGCATGACAGTTCAGTCTTCCATCATGTTTGGACTTAATGCGTTTTTTTTCTTTTCTTTTTTTTTTGGGTTTGTCTTTTCTTCTTCGTAACATTGCCAAAGGTATTCTGGTTGTGGTTTGGTAAGTGAGTAATGCATTGGTAAAGCTTTAGTGACACTTTTCTAAATGTGTGTTTGGACTATGCAAATAAGTTCTACAGGAGGAAAGAAGGTTGGGCCACACCGTGTCCCCCCACTCTGATGGAAACTGCCAATCACAGCCTGGAAATGGAGAAGTGTCAGATTGCAATCTTCTCCTCATCGGAAAGAGATAAATATACCTTCCCAAAAGACACTCCTTGTTCTGAGTCTGCGGCCTGTCAGGGAAAAGACACTAACAGAGCAAGTTCTGAGTCTGAGTACTGCAATGGAAAAGACGTTAACAGAAACACTGAAGTTCTGAGTCTCCGGCGCGTCCAGTGAGACAATAGCAGAACAACCTACGTTCTGAGTGTCCGGCCTGTAAGGGTGAGACACTAACAGAGCAAGTTCTGAGTCTGAATACTGCAATGGAAAAGACGTTAACAGACACACTGTTCTGAGTCCTGTTCCTGCAGATCAACCTCCGTTCTGAGTCCTGTCAAGGAAAGGACTGCAACAGATCACCAACGTTCTGAACCTCTGGCCCGTGAGGGAAGAGGCAATAACAGATACCAAGTCCTGAGTCTCCAGCTTCGAGGCAGCAACAGATACAACCACGTTCTGAGCCTCCAGCCTGCGAGGAAAGAGATAATCTACATTCAGACTTCATTCAGAGTCTTCGTCCCGCGAGACAACAACAGATGCAGCACGTCCTGAGTCTCCATCCTAGAGAGACAAAGCGGATCGACCAAGTTCTGAGTCTCTATCCCAGAGAGGCAGAAGACACACAAACATCTGCAACAAGGTTAAGCTCCGGAGAGCAAACCTTAATTTCAAGGCACTTTTGATTGCATGTTCCAGGCAAGGACCTTCTGCACCTACTACAGGGCCACATCTGCGTGTTCCAGATTTTAGGACCCTTTGGTGCTCCAGGAGATCAGCATCCTCCAGCGCTTTGTGTTCAAGGCTGTCGAAACGGATTCCTGCACCTTTCCCCACTGCATTGCTACCAGCACAACCAATAAAAGAAGTCACCACCTCCAGACTGCTCACTTGACCACAAAGAACGTAAATATCACTTATCCAAATCTCTTCCAGAGACCTTGGCACTGTTTTTATATTATCAGTATATGATTTTCTAATTTACATTAGATATTATATAGCTGATTGCAGTTGATAACAAATAATATGTGATGTATTTGTTTGATGCATAATAGGGTTCTTCACCTTATTTCTTTCAGAGTAGCAACAGTTTACCTTTCCATAATATAACATAGCTCTGACATTGCAACACCCAACATAATCACTTGCATTTCATGCATCTTGTGTACTTTATTCCTATTTCATTTATGGTATTCATTTAGTAGTTGTTGATTACTCTTGTCTATCTTTTGTTAATAAAATTTTTTGTTTTACACTTGTGTCTTCCTTGTGTTGATAATACAGTAAAAGGTTCTACAAGTTAGAGATCCCATCAATCTTTCTTACAGTATGTGATGTACTCATAACCACACCTTAACCACTGACACCTTATCCAACTATCATAACGTCATTGGTGACACAAGTACCCATCACTACACTATTTCGCCTCCCTAGATTGGCGAAAGCAAAAATAACCTACAACTCTGTACCCGGGCGTTTGGGGATTTCTGATCACTGTTGGTTAATTTATACTGACCTCGGTAGAGCTGAAATCAGCTAAACCATATAAAGACTGTAATGAGATGGGACTCAGAGCAGAGCGGGATTACAAGCTGCTTCGACTCAGACTGGAGTGTTTTTTGAAGCGCAGCCACCGATATGATAAGATCACAGGAGGAATGTAACTCTATACCAGTTTCTGTTTTTTGAGGTATGTGCATCCCCGACCAGGTCATAAGTCAATAATGATAAACCATGGTTTACTGGGAAACTCAAACAGCTTCGTCATGTCAAGGAGGATGCTTACAGAAGTGGGAATAAAACTTGTATAACCGGGCCAGAAACAGACTGACAAAGGAGATCACAGTGGCTAAAAAAACTACTCAGAAAATCTGAGAAAAGAGCTTTCAGCAAACGAACCAGCGTCAGTATGGACTGGTCTGAGAAACATCACCATGTACAAGACACCCATGCGGTTTGGGGGAATAAAACAATGGGCGACATCTGAATGTGTTTCTACGGGCGATTCCAAAAAACCCAGGATTCACCTCCACCCTCTCTGATCTGCCAACTTCCACACATACGCCTCCCCCCCCCCAGCAACCCCCTTCAGCCTCCTCACCATTCAAACTGCGATTAAGGTCTGTGTAGACGCTGGGAACTGGGCTTCAGAAAACAGAAGACTAAGAATCTCAGCCAGATGACGTTGCACCTGCCGGTTTATGTTTGCGCTGAACAACCGGGCACATCTTCACACAGATCTTCAACAAATCACTGGCGCTGATTGAAGTTCCCTGCTGCTTCAAACGCTACACCATCATTCCGGTTCCCAAAAAGCCCAAAATCACTGGACGTAACGACTACAGACCTGTCGCTCTCACGTCTGTGGAAATGTAGTCTAGAAAGATGAGGTCCTGGCCAACCTGAAGGACATCACTGGAACCTTGCTGGATCCTCTTCAGTTTGCGTACAGAGCAAACATGTCTGTGGATGATGCAGTCAACATTGGACTGCATTATATTCTGCAACATCTCGACAGACCTGGGAATTATGCAAGTATCTTATTTGTGGACTTCAGTTGAGCCTTCAATACCATCATGCCTGATCTTCTCTCAGACAAACGGACTCAGCTCGCCGTACGCACCTGCATCTATCAGTGGATCACCAGCTTCCTGACAGACAGGCAGCAACTAGTGAGGCTGAGCAAACTCACATCCAGGACTATCACCATACTGGCACCCCCCGGGATGCATCTCGCCAACTCTCTTCTCCCTCTACGGTAAAGATGCCACCGCCTAAAGACACCTCTGTAAAGCTCCTGAAGTTCGCAGATGACACTAGAGTCATCGGCCTCATCAAGGATGGTGACGAGTCTGCTTACAGATAGGAGGTTAAAGAGCTGGTTGTCTGGTGCAGTCTCAACAACCTGGAGCTGAACACGCTCAAAACAGTGGAGATGATCGTGGACTTCAGGAGAAACCCCCCATGCACTCCCCCCACTCACCATCATGAACAGCACTGTGGCAGCAGTAGAGTCATTCAGGTTCCTGGGAACCACAATCTCTCAGGACCTGAAGTGAGACACTCACATAGACTCCATTACTAAAAAGGCCCAGCGCGGTTGTACTCCTTTCACCAGATGATGAGTTCAACCTGAAAGGAGCTGATCACACAGTTCTACTCAGCATCATTGAGTCGGTTAAAACTTAATAACTGTGTGGTTTAGTTCGCTTACACAAATCAGACATCAAAACTACAACAGACCGCAGGACTGCTGAGAGGATATTGGTGCTCCTGCCAACCCTTCAAAAAACTTTACAATCCAGAGTGAGAAAGGGCTGGTAAATCACTCTGGAGCCCCATAACCGCACACTCCCTCTTTGAATGCACTACAGAGTACTGAGCACTAAATGGCCCAGAAAACAAGACAAAGTGTTCCCCAGGCCATATCCCACATGACAAAAACATAACACACCTCAGGGACTGTAATCTGCTATATAATTAGCAAACTTATAAAAACTTTATCATCTCTAAATAGCATATGCACATTCACAATTCTGTCTATGGACATTTTCTTTTTCTCTATATTTTATTACCATATTATATTTTTTATTTATTCTATTCTCTTTATTATTAGTGTTTTATTACCTTAAATGATATGTATGTCTGCACTATGTTTGTACGGGAAGCTTGTGACACTATAACAAATTCCTTGTATGTGCTAACATACTTGGCAATAAAGCTCTTTCTCTTTATTTTCTCTCTTTCTTTATATAATCTATTCCCACTTTGAATAACTGTTTTGTAAAAAAACAAAACAATTCATAAACAGTTAATGCTTTTCCCACTTCTATTAGGCCTAATCAACATTAATAATCATTATTACAATATCAACATAAATTATATTTATTTTCATGATAATGCAACTTCACACTCGAATTGTCAGAAATATGAACTGTCTGTGTTGTGTTTTCCTCCCCATGTGCCTTCCATGACCTAGTTTTACCTCGTGTGTGACATGCCCATATTTGGTTTCCTTCCTGTTCCTGTTCCTATTGTGTTTCATTGAGTCCAGGTATATCTCATCATCCCCTCGTTTAGTCGTGTACTTAAGCCCAGTGTTTCCTGTGTCTAGCGTGCTGTGTTAAACGTCTTATCCCAATGCTTTGTGTTGTGTCTCCTGGCTACCCTGTGTGTTCCCCCAGTTTGGACTATTACAGTTTTTCTCGATTGCTAAAACACTATAACCAGGCTTTTGAACTAAAATTTCAAAACAATAACGCCATTTTTAAAAAAGCACACCCATTTTGCTGAACTATAAACACTATTCCCCTGCTTTAACACATGAGTCAGATTTGGTGAAATGTTACTGCAAAACTCTACACACAAATACCTACATTTCTCAGTGCTTACACCATTTAGTGTAGTGGTCATTTAGAAAGCACTAGCATTAAATACTGTTCACTCAAGTCAGCACAGCTTCAGCTCAATTAGCAAACAATTACCCAGGTGGAAACACTAAGAGTCAAAATTGAACACACATCAATCAGATCCTTCAATAAATAGATAAAATGGCCCGAATCAGTTCACTGAGCTTTGGAACAATGGATCCACAGAGAAATGAAGGAATAGGTTGAAGAGGAGGAGGAGGAGGAGGAGGAGGAGGAGGAAGAGGAAGAGGAGGAGGAGGATGACGACGACGACGACGTGGTGAAGGAGGAGGGAGAGGAGGAGGACGTGGGGAAGGAGGAGGGAGAGGAGGAGGAGGAGGACGTAGTGAAGAAGGAGGGAGAGGAGGAGGACGTGGTGAAGGAGGAGGGAGAAAAAGGGCAAGGAGACAAGCAGTCTCAGATGAAATTCGAGCCACTTTAGTTGACCATGTCCTTGTCCATGGTATGACTATGAGGGAGGCTGGGCAACGAGTACAGACAAATTTGAGTCGCTTCACCGTCGCCTCCATCATCAGAACCTTCAGGGAGGAAAACAGGTAGGTGTACTTACAGTAAGACTGCTCTGTACAGTAACTTTAGAGTGCATACACTGTTGCACTATGCTACTGTAATAAAGAAATGCATCAAATTGCCTCGCATACAGATAGAGTTCCAGTATGTTTCCATTTTTTCCTGTAAAAAGGATGTGTGACAGTTACATTAATGAGTGCTTCTATTTTTGTAGGACACAGAGACGACCACCTGGTGGAGGCAGGCTAAGCCTTTTGTCGGAGGAGCAAGAGAGGGAGCTTGTAAACATGGTCATTGCCAATAATGTAATCCACCTGCGAGAGATTCAAAGGAGAGTGATTGAGGATAATCATCATTTTCGAGGGATAAATGCCATCAGCCTCTCCACAATTGATCGTATCCTCCGAAAGCACCGGTTCCGGATGAAACAGGCGTACCGCGTCCCTTTCGAACGAAACTCTGACAGAGTGAAAGACCAACGAGTGGAATATGTTCAGGTATGAGTTTTGATATCGTATGAAGTATTGTATACCATCACAGTATAGCAGTTTATGCTACCATTTGTGCCCTCTTGAACTGTGCTTCAGGGCAGTGATTTACTCTACTGTGTTTCATGTGTTTTGCAGAGAATCTTTGAGATTGAAGGCCAGCCTGTTCCCCATGAAATTATCTTTGTGGATGAGGCTGGTTTCAACCTGACCAAAAGAAGGAGAAGGGGGAGGAACATAATTGGCCATCGGGCTATTGTAAATGTCCCTGGTCAGCGTGGAGGGAATGTCACTATGTGTGCAGCCATCAGCCAACGAGGGGTACTCCACCGTCATGCCATTCTAGGACCCTATAACACTATGCTCCTCCTTGCTTTCCTTGACGGTCTAAGAGAGCATATGTTCCAGCTGGACCTCAGGGAACCAGCACAGCCAGAGCAGCCTCGTTACATTGTTGTTTGGGATAATGTCAGCTTCCATCACGCTGCTCTGGTTCGTGACTGGTTTATCAATAACCTGAGGTTTTCTAACATCTTTCTGCCTGCATACTCTTCCTTTCTAAACCCGATAGAGGAGTTTTTTTCGGCATGGCGGTGGAAAGTGTATGACCGAGAACCTTATATCCGTGCTCACCTCCTCCAGGCCATGGAAGAAGCCTGCCTAGACATATCAGTAGATACATGCCAGGGGTGGATCAGGCATGCAAGAGGATTTACCCTCACTGCCTGGCTAGGGCCAATATAGCCTGTGATGTGGACGAGATTCGCTGGCCTGACCCAGAACAAAGACGGCATGCTGAGGCGGAATAATTATTATTTTTTTTTTACAGTTGTGCTGTGTAGTACATGAATGAATAAAAATGTGCCAATGTATACATTGGTTGTGTCTTTTGTGTTCATGTGAAAAGGTTTTTGAGGGGGCGAACCACAAGCAACATAACTTACCAGTTTTGGATATATTGTTTTGAATTTATTGCACCAGTGTGTAATACTATGTTGTAGTGTGTGTGTTTTTGAAAGCTTGTGTGTGATGTCTGAGGGAAAAGTTTGGTTTTTCAGCAAGAGTGAATGGTTTTGAGTGTAGAGCTTCATTTTGACCTGAAAATAGGATGTTTGGGGAATTGGGTGAGACGTCGTGGATTTGTGTTTACTGTTTTGAGAATACGAGTCATAGTTTCAAGAAATGTGTTTAAGCAATCGAGAAAAACTGTAACCCCTAGGAACGCCACGGGGTAAATTTTACCCGCGGCTGTTTTTCAAATGTACATAACAATTATAAAATAAAACATTCAAGTCTCCCAGTCATTGACTTTTACTAAAATTATGTAATTTACAATCCAATGTTGTTAAAAATGATTTAGATAAAACCAGATCAAAAATGGGGCATTTATACCTATAAGCGCCAGCGGGTCAAATTTACCCACCTATATAATGCATGTTTTTTCGTGTTGTCATTTTCTTGCCGCTTATGTTTTTATATTTTACATTTCTAGGCAACGCCTTTCACTCTCTGATTTGGCGGTTATCAGTTTCATGAATAAAGTCAAAATGACTTAAAAAAGGTGATTTATGGAAGGTAGGTATTAGAAACACTAAATGCCATGAGTGATGGAGAGTCTGATGGTAAGTTATGCATCCTGGGTCGGCTCAGCATCTGACGGCTCATCTGACAGTGATCCAGATATCATATTTACATGTTTTAGCCTCACTTTACTCTAATTGGTCAAACTTTGGTTTAATTATTTCATTTTTGTCTTGCCATATCGTTTATTGTGTTGCTATTATAGTCTGGCCATTTCCTGAAGAAGAAAAAAAACTGGTCTATATGCTGTCATGAATAAACCAAGTTTAATAGTGTTGTCTTCTTATTCCAATTATAACTAAACAAAGTAATAAATATTTAGGTGAAGCTGTGCACTTGAATTTTTCATCGCATCATCCTATGCAGTGTGGTGAATTATTATTGCTCATTATCGTCTATACGCTATTTTAGTAATTTAAATAACATCGGTTATCTTAATATATTGATTAATGACATTGTATTGTAATATTACATCACCCAAATATTTAGGCTATAGCCTACCTTCTAATTTCCGTTGTCAGTGCAGGCTTTTTTTTTTTTTTAGCTTAGGCTACTGACTGTAGTGGATTAGTGTAGCCTGAATTAAAAAAGTCTTGAACATAAAACAAACTGGATAAAACGATATGATGACTAGACAATCATTTCATGACTCTAGACACTTTTTTGTGAAGACAGTGGCATAATATAGTGAAATAATATGTTCTTTAGCCATATAAAAACAGCTGTCATGTGCGTGGGTAAAAATTTACCGGCTGGCGGTTTTAGGTATACAGCGACCCCTGGCAGTTCTAGCGTGAAAGACTGTTTCCTTCAACTCTGCATCTCTTGCGATCTGTGCCACGTAGAGTTGTGACAGAACACAGCAGAGACTAAATAGTTTATTTGCGTTGTTCCCTTCCGTTTATTTTTTTGCGTTCTTTTCAGTGTTTGTTTTCTGTTTTCCCCGTGTGCCCCATGTATTCCCTCGCTGTAAAGTTTACCTCACTCACCTGCAAGGACCTTTCCTTCTTGGAGTATGCTGTGGAGTTCAGCCAGCTGGCCGTTTTAACGGCATTTGACAATGCTGCGCTGAACTCCCTGTTCTGGAGCGGGGCCAACTACTACCGCCCCGTCGACCTACAAGAATAATCCTAGGGCTAGCGTGCATGGGTCAAACATGGCAAAAGAATAAAACGGGCGAGACTAGCGGGATAAATCAGGTACACAGGGGCAAAGATAGAAAACGAAGAAACCAGACAAGACTAAGACTAAGACTAAGACACTAAAGCGGGCTCCGTAACGTAGCTATAACAACTAACGATATGAGCATACACAATACTCGGCAGCTTGACGGGGATCAGAGTGAGTGTTATATAGGGAAGGTGTGATTGATGACAGCTGTGTGCATCGTGCTGTGTGAATAACTGTGTGTGGGTTTGTTTTAATCAGAGGGCAATGGATGATGGGTTACTGTAGTCAGGTGATGTGCAACAGTGTGTAGTGCTAGAGTCAATGAAATTGGAAAGGGTGACCTCTGGTGGCAAGCAGACGGAAGTTCATAGACCGGATTCATGACACTGGGTCAAACATAATAACCCAACTTGTAGGATTAAAACAACCCAGCGCTTGGTTTATCCCTTTTTGACACAGAGCTGGGTTGCCAAAATAACCCAGCCGTTTTTAGAGTGTATAATTGGTATGATTATTAGATACAAATTTCAGATCATTTTCAATTACATATTATTAATCTGGTGGATTGATTGATTGATTTTATTTCCATATAATAATACAGTAATAAATAAGCATGTCATTGGTGTTCATTTATTGGTAGTCTGGCACTGTGGGAATGTCAGTGAAATGGGAACAAGTGCAGTAAATGCAGGGACTGCATGGTGTAATCTCTCCCCTGACGCAATGCGAAAATCGAAGTCCTGCCACAACTGGGGATTAGCCAAGGCTAAGAGAAAATAATGATAATAATTACAATTATTGATCTCTTGTGTCATGTGTGCAAACGGAGTAAACCAAGGTGTCTGCTGCTCATTCTGCTTCCTCCAGTGAGAGTTTAGAGCTTTGGTGGGTTAGATAATGTACTACTTTAACACTAGAACCGCCAGAGGTCACTGTATACCTAAAAGTGTCAGCGGGTAAATTTTACCCACGCACATGACAGCTGTTTTTGAATGGCTAAAGAACATATTATTTCACTGTATTATACTGTCTCCACAAAGAAGTGTCTAGAGTCATGAAATGATTATGTCTAGTCATCAACTATATTTTAGTCCTGTTGTTTTATGTTCAAGGCTTTTTTTATGCAGGCTACACTAGTCACTTTTCATAACGGTCAATTTTAAGCTAAAACAAGCTTGCACTGACAGCGATAATTAGAAGGAAGTAAATACATATTTGGGTGGTGTAATAGGCTATTATAATACAATGTCATTAATCAATATATTAAGATAACCTATGTTATTTTAATTACTAAAATAGGCTATTGGCAATAATGAGCAATAATAGGCCTAATTCACCACATTGCAAAGGATGATGTGATGACAAATTCAAGCACACAGCTTCAACTAATTAATTATTAATTTGTTTAGTTATATAATTTATCATTTGAATTATACAAGAAGAACACCAAAAAGCTTCGGGTAATCAAAAAAAAAGTTTTATTCATTACATCAGATCGGATTTTTCTTCTTCAGGAAACAGGCAGACTAGAATAAATAGCAACAGAGAAGCGAACAAAAAACGATAGAAATGGCAAAACAGAAATTAAATAATTAATCCAAATTTTGAACAATTATGAGTAAAATTAGGATAAAACGTCTAAATATGATATATTGATCGCTGTCAGTTGCTGAGCCGACAGGACGCTTTACTTATCTCCCCACCATCAGACTCTCCATCGCTCATGGCATTTAGTGCTTCTTATACCTCTTCAGCATTCATAAATCACCTTCTTTTACTCATTTTGTCTTTATTTATGAAAATGATAACCACTAATTCAGTGAGTGAAATGTTAAAACATAAGCGGCACAAAAATGACATACAGGTATTATATAGTGGGTAAAATTGACCCTCGCTGGCACTTGTAAGTATAAATAAAGGTATCTGGTTTTATCTTAACAGTTTTTAACAACAGGGGATTGTAAATCACACAATTACAGTAAAAGTCAGTGACTGGGAGACTTGAATGTTTTATTAAAAATATTTTATGTACATTTTAAAAACAGCCACGGGTAAAATTTAACCCGTGGCGTTTCTAGTGTTAAGCATTAGATGCCAGATAATATATTATATATAGATATATATATAATATATCATATATAGTAGCTATATTCTATAATAGATATTTGATAAACACTTTACACGGCGAAAGAGAGAGAAGGGGAAAAAGTCAAGTCAAGTCACCATTATTTGTCACCTGTATGCTTTAATCGCTTTATGCTATAGAGATTGTTTCAAAACTGTTTAACCTTAATAAACAAACAGCATCAGAATCAATGATGCAAACTAAACTAAAATAAAATAAATAGCCAAATCCAAATTCTGCTATAATGCAGCTGTAGCAAGACAATAACTGTCAGTTGACTTAGTCAGACTTATGACTACAGGCATAAAGTCTGGTCCACAATGTAATTGATTCTGGCAAAGAACGGCCCATTTAGGCAGGAAGAGACATGTAAAGTGACCAACCTAAGTTTGTTTTATAATAATGTGTTATTTAGGCTTTCTGTAAATTTGGATATACGCTGAAACAAACAATATGGATGTGCTGACTGTATACATATTTACAGCTTTAGAGATCGGTGTAAAAGTGTTTTGTTTTGTTTCCCAGTGGACTGATAAAACAATGTGCGCCCAGACTCCTGTGTGTTGTATTATATGGTAACATAAATATATAAATATATGCATACAACATAATATATATAGGAGGAATAGTAGGAATATTGCATCATAAATCTTTCAAACCATTTGATTGATCATAAGCAGCAAAGCATTGCAGTTCTACTACTGAATTCTCAAGTTAAACAATATACACATTCTTCACAGATATTCACACAAAGACATTGCATGGATATCAGGCACAAAACAATAAACTGATTAATAACAGCAGTGTGATAGTTTTGTCAGGCCAGCATAACACATGTTTTAAGTTAACTTTGGTGTGAAACAGTGATCCAGTAACAACATAATTTCCCAAACTGGAGGGATGAATGAGTTTGGAGGTTTCAAGCCTTGAAAGAGCTTCATATTAAAGGACATTTTCATTCAGTCAGTCATGAAGAAACTCTTTGACAGACAGCAAATGTCCATCCTCCTCTGTATGTCTCTTTCTTTGTCACCAGCAGCATGAAGTTACTGAAATTTGAATGCCACAGTGCTACAAACTGAAAAATTGAGTCATGTCTGTATAAGTCTGGTCTGGTTCAATAGACTGAAAAATCAGTCGCCTGGATGGATGAAGGAATAGTTGAATGGCATGAAATAGAAACAATCGAGTGAATGAATGGATCAAACGATTAATAAGTTAAAAAATTTGTAAATAAATAAATAAACAAATTTAAAGTAACAATACAATTTCAACATAGTAAATTACAGTCTGCATTTGTGTGTGTTTATATGGTGTGGTGTATAAAATAAAAATGGGTTTGTTTAACAACTACCATAAGAAGTAAAAGTCCCACTAAATTAAAGTCCCACTTCGGACAATTAACAGCCATACAGAAAAAAATTGCAAATATCACCTTATATATCTGCCTTGGTGATGGATATCGGTTTTTAAATGGACTGATAAATGGATCTTTATACATAAAAATACCTGTTTACATTTTAAGAATGATTCCAATATATTGCTATATTGAGGGTCCTTATCACGAAACAAGAAGAAAAAAAACGAAATGAAAGAAGAAAATAAGAAAGAAAGAAAGAAAGAAAGAAAGAAAGAAAGAAAGAAAGAAAGAAAGAAAGAAAAAAGAAAACCCTGATTCAGACCCAGTTTTATAATGCTCTTGTCCCTTCTTTTGCTTTTTATTAATGTTGAGATGTCATTCATGCACAAACACAGTTGGATGAATTATACACCAAAGTTTAGTGCTTAGGTACTAACTCACTGTATTAGGGGAAAAAATGTCTATACTAATTATCTACTAAGTTATGAAGCACCACTAATAAATGAAAGACAAACAGAAGCAGGAGCATTTCTTTCACATCTTTTTCCTTGCTCAAATTAATGTGGTTGAGGAAATCCATGCCGTCCCAATGCATCTGACCTTTCTCTGATGAGCTAGCTGCGGTAGCCCACTGTTTTCCGGCGCTTCTGACGAGGCGAGAGGAATGCACACTGATCCATAATTTAGAGAGCAGGCCAAAATCAGACGAGAGAGACTGCTTTGAAAAAAATATATATATACAAATAAGAGTTCGCTGAACCGCAGGAAGGAAAACCATACCAAAGGCCAGGCACTGGCTCAAACACTCAGAGCCTCAGAGAGGCCCAGAGCTGGAGGCATTGCTTTGCTTTCACAACAACACCATGAGGTCACAGAGTTTTGAAGCTAAAAGACACTCACTCATATCTGGAGGACACTACTCAGATATCGGGCAGCAGACCTCTTCACCCTGTCTGCCTTTATCTGTCTCAGATATGATGAACAGTCACTTGCCTTTGGTGTTGTAATGCTAGGCATTTGCCTCTTGCATCCCAAGTGACTTTGCTCATGGTATGGTGGTAAAATCGCTTGTTTGGTTCAACTCCAGCCAAGCATACATTTACTCGGCAGGAGCTGATCTACTGCGTTCCAGACATGCAATGTTTGGTTAAACCTATGTTTGCTTCAGGCTCTGAAGGATGGCAACCCGAAGCCATTTCATTCCCAGGAGTGTCTGCACACCTGATTACTTCACCTTCTCTATTCTATGTATCCGGTTCTGTCAAAGCACCTCTGTTGAAGTTTTTAGCTTCACTAATTAGCCATGATGAATAAACTGTATCCAACGACCTTCCCACATCATGGCTGATCTACTGTGAGTGACCTTTACTTGATGAGAAAAAAAAAAAAAATCCGCGCTCCGGGGTGAGAGAGAGAGGTGGCTGTTATTCACAGAGTCAAGGGTTGTTCACCCAATGCATTCAAGAATAAATTGGAAAGTTGATACAATTTCTGATTTGATTTACTTTGTGTAATTATACTTGTTGATGCACAATTCAGTCAGGCATTGTTCATCCAAAATGAAAATGTTGTCATTATTTACTCACCCTCATGTGGTTCCAAACCTAAATGACTTGCAATGGTTGCACTTTATTTTACAGTAAGTGCACTTACAGTGTACTTACCTAAGAAAGTACTGGGCAATATCAGGTACATGGATTAAGGTTAGGTTTAGGGGTAGGTTCAGGGTCAGTACCTAGTTATTACCCAGTTATTGTAGTAACTATTAGAAGTAGTATGTACAGGCAGAGAAAAAAAAGACTGTAATAGAAAGTGCTGCAGACTTTCTTTAAATAATGACCTTGTGTGTGTGTGTGTGTGTGTGGGTGAAAACTGTGTTTGTGGGTGGGTGTGTGTGTGGGTGTTGTGTGTGTGTTGTGTGTGTGTTAGTGTGTGTGTGTTTGTGTGTGTGGTGGGTGTGTGTGTGTGTGTGTGGTGTGGGGGGGGAGGGGCTAAACTATCCTTTAAACAATTGGGGGGGGTGGGGATAAAAGTTTTGTCTGTTACATTGAAGCACCTTTTGATCGTAATTCAATGGAAAAAGTACAAAAATAAAATCAATCGAAATAAAAAACAATACGACAATAGTGAGACCTATTATGATTTATGCCTACATACATTCATCTTCTCGTCAGCTTCGGCAGGTTCAGGGGGGGTCAAGCTCATAGCATGACAAAGATATGACCAGAACACACAATGGCATGATCATTCATACATGAGGCAATACTAATACATGCCTCTATGCAAAGTTTGTGTGCTAACTAGGCAGCGGGATAGGGAAGTGGCGACGTATGGGAGTCATAAAATAAAAAAAAGAACTGAAAGGTGGTTGGGTGTTGGGTTGTTTTGTCAACGAAACGTGGAAAAACCAGAAAGGATAACAACATCAACACAAAAAAAAGCAAACTGGAGCGGGGGTGCCATCCTATAAACTGACCCGGCCAGAAAAAAAAAAAAAGCTCCCCAACATGACGGTCCGAACCACAAAAATACATCTCTGATCTGATGAAGTAACGCTTAACAAAAAAACCATCATCCGCTGTCCCAGTATGTTACTTGTATGTCCTATTGTGTCCTTAAAATCACCACAGCCGCAAGCACAGGGATCGTAAGAAGAGCAGAAATAGAGAAAAAGTTTACAAAAGACATCATATCCTGAAAGAACAACAGAAGAAAAACAAAAAACGAATGCTTGATTCAGACGATCCAAAGTTGCACAAAAAACAAAAAAGAACGAACGTCAATTAAAGAGAACAGTGGGTTTCTGGAAGAGCCAAGGACGCGGCAGCTTTGTATATCTTCATTTGTTTGGAGTTGCAGCTGGTTTAATGGCATACTGCATCACTGTTTTCTTGCCACAAGTTCCATTAAGTTGTTTCTATTCATTTTAAAGTAAGCAAACAGACTGGCAGCAGCGCTGGCAGAGGAGCAGAATAACTGTTATCTGCAAGAAAAAAAAGAAAAAAAACATCCAAAGAGAGAACAGACAGATACAGAAAACAGAAATGGTGTAAAAGCTGTAGGAAACATTTTTTATAGACGACCAAGCGGTCTGAGAGTCAGTTTCATCTAATCAGCACGGCTGTACAAATTCAGTTAGGCCTTTAAAATAATATGTATTCACAGTTTGAATGCACAGTAAATATATTTGTCACTCTTATGAGTGCTAAATTTTGTTCTGTACACACAAAGTTTGAATATTTACAGCAGTGACACCCCCATTTAGATCGTATCCACATAGTTTGTACAGAACAAAACTGAACAACTAGTTTGTCTTTCTCCATTATAGTTGCTCCCATCAGTCCTTTGGTCTAGAGCAGGGGTAGGCAAGTTCGGTCCTAGAGAGCTGCAGTCCTGCAGAGTTCAGCTCCAACCCTAATCAGACACACCTGAACAAGCTAATCAATGTCTTCAGGATTACTAAAATCAAGATAGGCAGGAGAAAAATTTAAAATAAATAAAATATATTTTCATTTGGAGCCTACCCCTGGACTAGGGGTAAACAGCAGAAGTATACTTATATACCAAAGTATATTACTCTGGGAACAGTGAGTGTGACGCACATTTCCCCTCAAGGTTGTTTCACAGTCAATAAAGGAACTGAAGAGAAACTATGACAACTGGTGTATGCGGTGGACAGGGGGGTGGGGGGAGATGGTGTAAAAGAAAAAATAAACCTGCAACTCTAGTTTACACCATTACAAAACACGTTGTCGGTTAGTAAGAAAACGGGGGAAGAGTCTAGAGAGAAATGGCGTAGACAATGAACAAGGATGAAACGTTCGAGTGCGTTTTTTTTTTTTTGTACAGGGTGTTCTTATCTCTTTTCGATCACACTGCGAAAAATCAGGACAACCAATAACACTTGCACTTTTTGTTCACATACTCAGAGCTGCTGCTGTTACATAAAACGCGTGTGCTATTACACAGAACAACATCTTGTGGCGTTCACTAACAGAGTATTTTGCTAAGCAACAGTGAATAGCAGAGAAAGAATTCAGAACCTTCTCTCTTGTCTCTGTATTCTTGAATTTGGTGTTGTTTGATAAACACTATAGCGAATGCACATGTCTAATCGGCTGTTTGAAAACACGTAAATAACATGTAGATGTATAAAAATATATAAATATGTGATTTATTTTCTTCGCCGTAAAGAGCAGGTATCACAAAGTTGTGTAGCACTTTCTGTACTAGAATAATCACACGGGGGTAGGAAAAATCCTTTTCTCACCATACAAATGAACTTACTGTCAGAGACTTTCTTCTTTTGTTCAATTCAGTCTGCGGTTTACATATCGCGTGGTTTTTGATTTCAAAACATAATTGCTGCAAAAATTTGACCGAATTGTGTTGTGCCAACCAAAAAAAAACATTCTTGTTGGTATAAACAGACCTTTACACTGGGGTTGCAATACATGAGCAAAATCAATATATATATACAGTAATAATATAATTATATATACAGAAAATCTTTCGGAGGGAGTGCGGTGCGATAGGGGTATGCTGGGCCAGCAAAATACACAAATGGATAAAACGACAAAGAAAGACTGGAGGGTCAGAGGGTCTAAACAAAAATGACAGCGGAAAGATTCTCATAATTTTTATTTTGCTAACTTATTTGCAATTTTTTTTTTGTAGTGAATTTAACTTTCCCCAGGTGTTTTTTTTTTTTTTTGATGAATAATGACATGAAAATGCCTGAACCATATACAAAATGTAAAATCTTCCTTCAGCCTAATTCATTACTGTAAGTAAATACTAAATACTGAATGTATTTTTTTATGCACACTAAAAATCTCAAAATGTTATAACTGAATGCTTAACAAAGTATATGATGCTTGCTGAGTGTCTCTTCTGATTTTTTTTCATCAGAGGTCTGCTTTGCTTCCACCACAGACCCGACACCTGCCTCTTTCTATGCTTCACAGAGCTTTTATGTGATATAAATACACCATTTGCAGCTTTATGAGGAGCCGGTCTCTACCTGTGTCTACAAAGGCAGAAACTGTTCTATTTCAGCATCAGGTGTTTTCAGTTTGCCATGAATCAGAATCTGCCTCAGGGGGCTACGTGATGGTTCAAATGTCCCAAAAATGCTGTGGCAGGAACTGTGATATCTATAGCGGGAACTCTGTTATCTCCTCACGATGCCTAATGCTGAGAGAAGCCTTCCTGTAGAGCAACCAGAGTGTGTTCATCTGAGACGTGTATCAGTGTGTAAACTTGCACTAACACTTCCACTTACTGCTACCTTGTTTAATAAACTTGTCAAAGAGAACAGGCCTGAAAAAAAGCACAAACGCTCTGAATTTTTTTCTCTTATTTGCTATTCATTCTTCCTCTCTTCAGCCTATTGTTGTTTAGCATAGTGTTTGTGCGTAGGAACAGCAGTGTGGGTGTCTCCGCAAGGGCCGTCGAGTTGTGAGAGCTCTCCTTGCATCTTAATGTCCTTGCTTTCAATAAATGACCGGAGAGAGCAGCACAATGGTGTGACGGAAACAAAAAAGCATAATTTTGTATTGTACAGAAGTTTGTCCTTGATCCAGCTGTGCACTGAAAAATATGGCTCATTGGCTCCCCCTGCTGAATGGATAGAGATGTACAAGCAGAGTAGGTGCTCTTTGTTACAACTATCCAAAGCTACAGTAAATAGATCTCTCAGTTCTTTGCATTGTTTTACTTTTACTTTTATTTTTATCCATAATTTGAATTGCATGAGTTAGGGATAATGTACAGTTAGCTGGTCATTATCACCCAAAAAATTTAAAAGTGTGATAATAATAATAATTAATAAAAATAAGGTGCCAAAACAAAAACAAATAATTAAAATGGGCTGTTCACATTCTTTTGACCATGCAGTGTATATTTGAATACATTTGTACACTATTTAATTGCATTTTAGCTTAATTTCTAACAACAGTCAGTGTGCAATATTAATTTTGAACGATGAACCAAACCTTCATTTTCATCAGGATTTTCAGTGTCTGACTGTGTGAATGATCTTCTTTGACAGAGTGCATGATGGGAAGGAGACAGTGAGAGATTGCACATCATCAGGGTGATGTTTGCCAGGAGAAATGTGTATGCCGCTCAAGCAAGGGATATTTTAGAAATGCTGAGGCATATCAAAAGTGCCAGCACTCTCTCAGTTTAATGCACGGAACCACACTAGCTGATTTGAAATTGCAATTTTTGTAACTACATCTCCAAAAATACCTCCTCAACCCATTACATTACAGAAGGAGGTGAGAAATGAGATTCTATATTTATCTTATTGGTTTTATCTTTTAATTGCACATTTGATCACAATTGCGAGACTAATCTAAGTGATTTCCATTTGGATCATTCAAATCGTTGGACCATTTCCACACGAGTTGTAAAGCCCACAGGCATGCACATATTCAACATGTTTTCTGATGTTGAATTCAGCGACTGAAATGCATACCGAGGAGATGGAGAAAGAACAACCTTCACATCAAAGCAAAGAGGATATTGCTGGGAGCCGATGCGCTGAGCTCCAGGCACATGAGAAATATCTGATAATCACTAGCTCTGAAAGCAATAGAACTTCAGCCAACTTCAGAAAACAGAAATTGTTGCATTTACACAGCCCATGTGCCAAGCTTCCCACACAATGTGCTTTTGAAAACAAAAGGTTAGCGCTTTATGTATTTATCTAAAGGTCTATCTAAAGATTCAGCTTAGGAATGTGAGAGGCTATGTAATTTCTTCTTCTTTTTTCAGCATCAAGAATAGTCCTTCAGCGACAACAAAAGGCCATGATTCAACATAACAGGAAAAATGAGAGAGTCTGTTATACAGCATATGTTTCCATTCTGCTTTGTCATTTTTTAAAATGAATTTATTTAACTTTAGAGTAGATTCTGCCCTGATTCATCATGTAAAGGTAGGACTAAACTTCTCCAATGTAACAGATAAAACACTTTGATAAAATCCAGACCAGTTCACTTTTTCTGAAAACAAGGCTGAATGTTTAGAATATTTATATGTACTGTTGAAGACAAAAATACTGATAAAAGTAGTTTTATTCAGAAAGGATGCATCAAATTGATGAAAAGTGACAGTAAAGGCATGTAAATTGTTAATTAGTATTTGGGTGTGGGGTATATATATATATATATATCTATATATATAGAGATACTATATATATATAAAAGATATGGTGATAATAATTAGATAATAGATCTGGTCAAATATAGCTTTTCTTTTGAACTTTCCAGATATAACAGTATAATGGTTTCCACAACAACAACAAAAAGAGAAGCACAGTTCTTAATTTATATTAAGAAATGTTTCTTGAGCAGCCAACCACAATTAATTCTGAAGAATCATTTGACACTGAAGACTGGAGCAATGATGTTAAAAGCAGGCTTTTTTAATAGTATTTTGATCAAATAAATGCAGCATCGATAATCATAAGAAACTTCTTTCAAAAACATGAATCTTAAATTACATTTAATATATTTTAATTTTTTAAACATTTGAATAACTTATTGGCAGTCCATAAAATAAATAAATAAAATTAAATGTTCAGTCTTCTGCATTCATGTCAAATCAAGTGAGAGTGCATCAGTTCTCAGTTGCATTTTTTTCTTTCTGACAGGCTGACCTCAAAACATATGTCAACTCGCCGAAGAAGGAAGTGGTAAAGTAATGACCTTGGGAGCCTGCTGTCCTCATATCAGTTTCCTGTCACTTTAGGTTAATATCAAGACGCTTCTGAACCTTGCCTGTTGATGGAGAGTATTGATTCAGTGAGATTTGCACAGCAAAGTGGAGGACTTGTAAAAATGTTCCTGTTCTAGGAATCATAATACACATTTAGCAAACACTGACAAAACATTTTTTCTCTCTCTCTGTGTAGAGGATGAGAGCACGAGGGGAACGGTCTAATTTACCCACACTGCCTCTGTGATGAGGGTCCATCCATTATACCAGCACACACGCACGTATGAGTCCTTAGAGGATCTTCACGTAATTACTGTGGGTACGCTAGATTAAATTTGGCCCGAGTCCAGCTCTGGGCAAAAATACTGAAGGCCATTTTCAATCAAACATTTCAAGCCAGCTGATAAGTCATTCAGCACACAATGGTTGGCGGGGCAGGCTAGTGCCCTTAAATGATCCGTTTATATTTTTATTGGATTTTACATTGAACCCCAGTAACCCCCTGATTTTTAAAACTGATTTCTCCTTCCTTTTGATTCTCAGTAACGCTACAAAAGGGATAGTTGAGGTAAATGTGTGGAGATCACATTGTACTCATGTGCGTCATATCTGTCTCTCACACAAGCTGTGGAAAAGGGGCTTTGTTTGCTGAATTACATATCACAGTGGTTCTCATAGCTTTATTTCCTCTCTAGAATGGATGTTTTCCATTACATCTGTAGAGCACCCATCAAAACCTCCATGTTTTTCAGGCTATTTATGGCTTGTTGTACTCTTAAAAATGCCCCTATCCTATTCTCCTGTCAATAATCCCAGCTTTTCACTTTAACTGATCCATTTTCTTTGCAAAAAGGATTATTTGGATTTAATGGGGTGTGTCGAGGGTTGAGGGTAGTACTGAGCAAAAGGAAAAGCTAATAAGGCTGCCAGTTGAGATTGAATTTGTAATGGGGAGAGTGACAACAGAGTGGGTGCAGGCTTTATTAAAAGAGTATAGTCAAAATAGGCAAGGTCAAATCACCAGCAAACAATAATGTCCAAAGGCAAAACAAAAGAGTAATCCAATAAACAAGTAAAGGTCCGGGAGGCAGCAAACGATCAAAAAAAAAAAATAAAATACATGACACAGTCCAAGATCAAAACTAAGCAAGGCAATGCAAGGCAAGGCAAGACAAACAAGAAACAAGGTAGCGCTTTGAATTGTCCAATTACAGCTAAACAAGACTCAGCAAAGAGTGTGTGAGAGTGTGCAGCTTAAATAGTCCTCCTAATGGGAAAAGGTGTGTCCGTAATAAGTTCCAGGGCAGAGGGTTATGGGAGATGGAGTCCGGGGTGAGAAGGTGATAGAGACCGCTGATGGTGAGCGGGAGGAACAGGGACAGGATTCATAACAGAATTAAAGGGAGAGGTTTTTTGTTTTTTTTCACCTTCAGGTCATTGTGACCTGTTTTGGTTGCAAAACTTTTCTCATTTCGTCAGAGCAGGTTTGACATTAAACATCATTAGATGGTCTTGGACGTCAAATCTGGTAATGCATCTGGAGACACCGTATTTGCTTGCACGCAAACAATTTTTATTTATTTTTTGTCGCTGAGAAAAAAAAAAAATTGTCTTGATGCATGTTGGTACATACAATCCATAGGGCAGGGTTCCTCAAATCTTGCCCTGGAGGTCCAATGTGCTGCAGAGTTTAGCTCCAACCCTGATCAAACTCAGCTACCTGTGATATTTCTAATGATCCTGAAGACACTGATTAGCATGCTCCAGCGTGTTTGATTAGGGTTAGAGCTAAACTCTGCAGGAAAGTGGATCTCGTGGGCCAGATTTGAGGATCCCTGCCATAGGGGAAACCTTTTATCAAAGCATTAAAACTATCTTACCAACTGTAACAAATACTGCAAAGACATTAATTATTTGCTTTAGCAATATATTCTTTTAAACAGTACCTTTTTTAACTGTTTGCTTGAAAAGCATGGTTAGACTATTTTTCTTTTATGTTATATACATGTCACTTGGTTTGATATTTTACTATCTAATGCAATACCATTCTATTTTTAAGCGTCCACAAACTTACTGTCTTGAGATATCCTGCAATAGCTAGAGTGCATGTGCTCATTTGTCTGACGGACAGAAAAAAAAGACTTGTCTTGTAGTACCGATTGAACAAGGTCCTTCCTTGTAGCCCTGAAGGAGAATTTATCTAGAGGGTTAAAAATAGCCCTGCTAGCAGTAGAAGGTTTAAAGATGGTCTCATAGGGCCAGGTGCGTCTGACACTGTTGGTACCATGGGAACTGATTATTTCAGCAAGTCAACAGAGAAAAGAGTTTCACTACAAATATTCACAGGCAAATTCTAGAAGAAACATAGACCACTAGATTTAATTGCTAATGCATTTGGACATTTTGAGGGTTTGTACTTAAAAAGTATGTCTCAATGTTTCATTTTTTCAGTGTAATAGGTAAGTATATGTTAATGACTGCTGAAAAAAGATAATAAACAGAGATAGTTTCATGTCCTTTTGCTAGTTCAAGGACAAGGAACATCAAATACATCTCAGATCAGATGGGTGACGTGAGTTTACTTGTAAAGAGAAGTCACCTTCTTTACATTTGTTCTGAAACAAAAAAGCAACAACCTTCAGATGAAGTCAAACTAATGTCATGGCCTTTCTGATGTAGGACAAGATGGGCTTCTGTATTGACTCTCAAAAACTAATTTCAATGCAAAACAAAATATGAACTCTTTATTAAGGTGAGATATGCCACCCAGACATGTTTAAACTGAGAGACGTAATGCATCCGAAAGATTCACAATTATTACAGATTGATGAATGATGTTCTAGTGGACTTGAATTATTATCATTATGAATTATTATTCTTTTAAAATGCACTTAATGTTCTTAGTGCATTTCACATTCTTGTGATTTTCCCTGAATGAAAAAAATAAATAAAATAGCTTGATTTCCTTCCCAAAAGCAGTTTGTATGAATAACTGCAATATACTGCTTAGGGAACTAAATCATATTTGTGACGTTTTCACTTGTAAAGGCTCAATGCATGTACATTTGCTAAGCTTTTTCCACAATACTTTTTAATTTATTATTTTTTAAGGACTTTGTTTGCTTAAAATAAAACTCGAGTTTGTTCTTAAATCCTTCCTCCCCAAAGGACAAAACAAAAGACTTCTCTCAATACAGCAAAGCAAAGGCAAGGAAAGGATTTTTGTCCTCATCAGTGGAGCAACGTTTCTTTTGTAAATGCATCCGAGGAGAAGAAGGTATTCGAGAACAGAGGAGAAAATAGGTGATTTAACATCATCTGCTAAAAGTCAGGTGCTTTAATAGGCCTAAACCAGCAACTGATCTTTACAAAACCTGTCCCACAGTTTTACTGTATCTGCAATTATTTTTGAAAAAAAAAAGTAATATTTCCACTTTGACATTAATCAATGATCAATTGACAATAACTTTTTTTTAAATAATTTTTTAATTATTTTTCCTTATTTTCTGTTTCACAACCTGATGTGTCAACTCTGTCACTCATATATATATATTAACATATAATTAACACTGTTAATTTTCTATAAATTCCATCTGACAAAAATATGAGGCAGTTTGAAACCAGCCTCTATTCAACTTAAGTGAAAGCTAGATGTGTCAGTCTTTCTAATAAAGACTTGAGACATTATTTTTTGTATCTGATTGTGTTAACTCATGTTGACATGCAATGACAATATTCATTCATTCATTCATTCATTCATTCATTCATTCATTCATTCATTCATTTCATTCATATTTCCCCACACGGATGTGGTTAAGTTAAGTTTTTAGAAATATGATACAATATTTACTATTTAGCTGTTTTTACCTCAGTACTCTGTACTGGCCTGTCTCACAAGTAAATATGTTTTCCTCTTGATGTAATTCTATTTTAGGAGGAAAGCAGTGTTGCAGAGGTGAATGATATCAGAAATAAAAATGACTTTTTTAAGTCATATGCTGGCTCTCAATGTAAATTGGTACTATGAATGGTTGGATACAGAATGGACTGGCCTGATGTTCAACACACTCGTGTGTCATGACCTTTAACATTCGTAAAAGTTAATGAACTCAGTAAAATCAATTTATTGGCATCTTTGAAAAATATAAGTACATTGAAAAAAAAAGGGGGAAGGGGGGATTATAATATGAATTTATTGCAAATAAATGCAAGTTTCAATATGTGTGCCGTAAGAAGGTCTAATTTCCTGCATGCTTCATATTTTCTCAGTAGTCCATTAAAGTGATAATGATGGCCTACTATAAGAGAGACTTGTGGTTCGTTGTGACGTTTAATTCCAGTTATATTTCTCAAGGTTTTTTTTGTTGTTTGTTTTTTTTTTTTTTTTTTTGCAACAGTCCAGTATTTGTAATGGACACATACCCTAATAATTCTTAATAAGATTTTTTTTCTCCTAATGCTCAACAAGCACTTGTGTGTCATGACCTTTAACATTCGTAAAAGTTAATGAACTCAGTAAAATCAATTTTGTTGGCTTCTTTAAAACAATTCTTTATTGATTACAATAAAGAAATAAAATAGTTTGCACATCTTGATGCCTAAACCAACAGTGAGGAGAATTACCTCCTGTAACAACGTTCGTAGGTCGGGAAGAAGGAGGCGGGAACCGGCGAACATTAAAGATTTTAATAAAATAAACAAACACAAAATGAAAGTAAAGTGGCAGCCCCTCGCGGACGACTGTCGCACACAAAACACAAAATAAAGTCCAGGCCTGTTCCTCTCTCGTCTTTCACTGTCGTCATTCCTCCTTTTTATCCTTCCGGAGCTCCTCCGTGGGACTCGAGAGTGGTGCAGGTGTTGCTCATTATCAATTACTCCACTGGCCTCTCTCCGTTCCCACGGCTCTCTGCCCCGTCCCCACTCGTCACACCTCCTCATCAGAGCAAAACAAAGACATGACTGATGACAGAGATAAAGGTTTACTGTGCAACTTTTGCTTTCAAAAAGCATTGTTAGGTTCTTGAGATGATTTGTTTTGACACTGATATTTATCAAGACCTTCTATCTACCCTCTCATGACTGGGCATCACTGGAACTGCACTTAACTGGTTTTAGTCTTACATCACAGGTAGGTCCTTCAGGGTGGCTTGTGGAGGAGAGGTCTCCAAATCGCATCAACACATCACATCTGGGGTTCCTCAGGGATCAGTTCTTGGGCCCCTCCTTTTCTCTATATACACTACATCACTGGGACCCATCATACAGGCACGGTTTTTACTATCATTGCTATGCTGATGGCACACAGCTCTATCTCTCATTTCAACCTGACAGACATCTCTGCCGTTGAAGAGCTCAACTTCCCGCCACTGGCAAAGACAGAACTTCTCATCTTCCCAGCCACCCCCACGTACGCACCAGTTTCAGCCCTCCAACTGGGCTCATCAACTATAATCCCATCAAGTTTGGCCAGGAATCTTGGGGTGATCCTTGATGATCAGCTGATCACACTGCAAAAACAGCACGAAAAAGCAGGTTTGCACTACACAACATCAGGAAAGTCATGCGCTTCCTAACAGAGCATGCAACACAGTTTCTTGTCCAGGTCCTTGTCATTTCTTGGTCTTACAAGTGCAATCTACCGCATGATTCAGATGCGCAGCATGTCCTTGTTTTAAATGAGCCCAAGAGTGCTCATGTCGACACCGCTTCTCTCATCTCTCTGCACTGGCTTCCAGTCGTGGCTCGCATAAAGTTCAAAACATTGGTGCTTGCCTACAGAACTTCCACAGATTCTGCACCCTCCTTCAGAAGCCTGCAGTCGGTAAATTAGCGGCGGCTCGTGGTCCCATCTCAGAGAGGAACAAAATCACTCTCAAGGATGTTTTCTTTCATCGTGGATTGACCTACCCAACTCCATCCAAACAGCCAAATCCCTCACAACATTCAAGAAACAACTGAAAACTCATATCTTCCGTGAGCATCTAACTGCCTCCAATAATAATAATTAAAAGTTCTCTTATTATACCTGTCCTAGCTTTATATTGTTGAACGTGAAGAAACCTGTATAATGGGCACTTCTCGTGTCTATGGCCATCTTATGCAGAGGTGGAAAGTAACGAATTACATTTACTTGCGTTACTGTAATTGAGTAGCTTTTTTGTGTACTTCTACTTTTTAAAAGTAATTTTTAAAATCTGTAATTTTACTTTTACTTAAGTATATTTTGTTTGAAGTATTGTACTTCTCTACATTTTTAAAACACATTAATTACTGAGTAAAAAAAAAAATCGCTCCCTGGAAACTACTGCAGTAATGGGCAGGAGAGCAAACAGGCGCTAAAATCACAAGAAAGATGCAGAAGGACAAGACAGGCATTATGGTGCAGACCCAGCTGAAAACGAAACCCCGTCGTATTCTGGTAAAATCGAACTCGAAGGAAATGAAGTGAACCCCTGGACATATTTATGCTCTATTATGCAGTGTAAGCTGTGTTTGCATAGGGAGACCAAACTAGCAGCTGATAAAATCTCGACATCAACCCTTCGCAGTATAGCTGTTAAGTTTGCATCGTTGCATTGGTGGTTAAAAGGTTTTGCACAAATTAGCCAAAATGACAGTGGTGCAGGGTGTGCGATATATATCGTCTGCGATAATATCTTAATTGTTGTTTTAACGATGTACGATTTGACATTCAGTATTTTGCCCAAAACCAAACAAAACACTCCTACAGAGTGCTGTGAAGTCTAGTAGATTAGACTAGTGCGCGTGCGCATTTAGAGTGCATTCTTTCACTGCAGGATTCAGTCTGTTAAAATGCATTTAGAATGATCACAAAATTGAAGATATAGGGGCAGAAAATATACATATTTATATAATTTCATATAGAAAATCAATATCACACAAAGAGTGCCGTTTTTTTCCTCCAAAAGTCGATGATTACATGTAATTTTTTTTTTTTTTACAAACGTTCATAAACACTAATTAATTAAGAGGCCTTGCGTTTTAGACACCATATTGCCTGTTTTTTCTCAATTTCGACAACAAAAATAATTTCAAACAGCCACCATAGCACAGTTTTGTGTCTCTGAGCAATGACGGTGTTTCATTCGTGAATGAATCAACCGTTTAAATTATTCGGTTCAATCGCAATAACTCACTTATTAACAGTGACTTGCTGACACCTACTGACGGTTTTAATTTCATTGTTTTAAACGTTTAAATTATATATATCTATATCTAATTATTATTTTTTTTAATATAATTCAAATGAGTAGTCAACATTTTTATGTCTTATACATCAGAACATATTTCTGCATTTGTAAGTTCAGGTTTAACTCTGCATTCATGTCCTGTATTAAACATTGTAATACCTCTAAATGCGCGACTTCCGATGACGCTTCTGTTTTTCCCTCATTGAAATATGAATGTTTGTTGCTACTGCTTTAATTTTGCTTGGTAACAGCACAAATGTCTTATTATTCTAAATAACTGATTAATTTAATTAGAAACAACTGATTTGAGATTTATAGGTCTATCCCAGGGGTGTCAAACTCAGTTCTTGGAGGGCCACAGCCCTGCAGAGTTTAGTTCCAACCCTGCTCCAACACACATACCATGTAGTTTTGAATTAAGCCTAAATGATTAGATTAGCTTATCCAATGTGTTTTAATTAGGCCCTTATACTCAACTGTGCAGATCTGTGGCCCTCCAGGAACTGAGTTTGACACCCTTGGCCTATCCCATTTTTGCCTCCCTCCCACCTGTTTAAAATGGACTAGTAATTTTTTCACTCTGAGTTAGAGCTACTTTTAACTTTTACTTGAGTAGATTTTTAGACTGGTACTTTTACTTGTACTTAAGTAAAATGTCATTAATGTAATGGTACTTTTACTTGAGTATAATATTTTTGTACTCTTTCCACCTCTGATCTTATGATACATCACTTGTTGTATTCCTCAAATGAAAGTCACACTGGATAAAAGCGTCTGCCAAATGAAATCATTTCATGCAGGTTGGTTTACAGCGTTCAACTGGATATTCTTTTGTTTTAAGGATGTTTTCTGTGACCTGTTTAGATATTTTTATTTTAACAAACTGAAAACGACTAATTATATTGAATTAGTCTGTTAGAAAGTGAATGTATCCCTCATAACCAACAACAGAAAAAAAGGGTACCGCACTGAAACGGCCACTTGAAAGGGCCCTTCAGAATTAAAGATTTTGAAGGGTACAACTGATAGACACTTAGCTCCCATGATTTCTTTGCTCAGGTTTAATTGTGTGATGATGGTGCCTGCTTAATTGGCTCTGGAAGATGATGCAGAATTGTGTTTGTAATGAAAGCGTTTGTTGACCCTCTAAACCCTTCTTCTCTTCAAAGCTCTGGAGGGTAAACCCTTTGAAGGGATAAGGGCATAAGGGATGAGCCCTTCAGAATGGAACACAGCAGGAGTGAGATGCGTTCTCTACACACCTACCTCACATTCTTAAATTACTTAGATCTTAGTTAGCCAGCTTTTGTGATCTAAACTCTGCAGATAGGTTGATCTCCTGAAGCAAGGCTGATCATGTCAGTTCTTAACAATGAATTAATTAATTAATGGATGGATGGATGGATGGATGAATTATTTAATTAATTAATTGTGAAAGTATGTGCTTTCATTGCTTCCAGAATGTCTCAATTCACAATCACTTGTACAGAGAGAGCAAGCTAATATTTTGATTAAGCTTCCGGAGAGTCTATGCATCACCAGCAGATGGCAGTAATGCTCTGTTTGTTTTTGCACTGGGCAAAATCACCATTGACCTTTTGCATTACTGGGCTTAGATCATAGGACTTCAAACCTGCTCCTGCTGACCCCCTGTCCTGCAGAGCAGTGGCGTGCACAGACCTCCGGAGGGGCAGGAGAAAAGTGTCCTTCCACCTCGGTACAATATCGCGATCAGAAATCATGGTCCGGGGGGACCTATATCACCCGAAAGGGCTCTTTCACGCCAGTGATTAAAGGGGCAGGGGCTCGAGCCCCTGAACAACAAAAACTCTTTTCAGCAATGATAATAATAAGAAAACTCTGCATATTAGAATGATTTCTAAAGAAGCATGTGTCATTGTAAACTAGAGTAGTGACTGCTGAAAATTCAGCTTTGCCATCAGGAATAAAGCACATTTTGAAATATATTATGCAACAAAAGTTAAGCTTATACAATAATATTGAAATGCAAACATGAAAACACACACGCACACACACAAAACCAACACAAAGCAGTGCTTTAAATTGTATTCCAACACATCTCAGATTATACTAATACATTTCAACAGAAAAATTAATATCATATACACTCAAATAATGTACATAGGCTCAACATAATGTTTCCCACTTTACCACCTAATTGATTACCATCCAGAATGCCTCTGTGATGTCATCAAACTGAGCCAATTACACTGTTAAAATTTTTTGTGTGAAATTACAGTATATTCCAGGTTAATAATTTTTTCACTTTCACAGTAGTTTCACAGTGGGACTTCTCTTGTTTCTAACTCTACTCTCAAATATTTATTGTAAAAAAACAGCATCATAATGCAGTGCATATGTACTATGAAGGCACCCGCCATGCAATGCAGCATGACTAGATGTTTATTATTATTACTTATTATTATTATTCTGTTGGTTTTATTGTGCTATTGAACTTTTGGTTCATTTTCAGCAGTTTTTGTTGCTGGTTTATTTTGTAATGTTGGTTTATGTTGTAAGTGTTGTTTTTATTTGTTGAGTTTTACCATTGCTGTGTTTTGTATGTCAAGTATTGATGTCACATCTTTCAAAGATGTTTCTCAGCAGTTGCTTCACTTTTGTGAAAGATCCATCCACAAAAAGTTATGAATATCAAATAAGTTATTGATTAATATTCATACTTGAATAATGCTAAAATAAAATCCTCATGTTCTTGCTAAGAAGAGTACAACTATCTTAAATAATTCGGCAATTTCATATTCTAGCTTGTTATCATTTTGACAAATGCTTTCATCTTTCACACTTCTGACATAACTAGATCAGCAATTTGAATATGAATATGCAAGGTCAAAGAGCATAAACAAACGGGATCATCAATCACCATTATAGTGACTTCGAAACAATTACAGTAGAAAACGACTAAATTTAGCTTAAATTTAACAGTGGTACAGTTAAAGACAACTTTATAATATGAATTCACAGTAAAAGAATATCAGTAAATGACTGTGAAATTACTGTTACATCTTTCTGCTGTTCATTCACAGTAATTTGTAAGAAAATCACCCAAGATGCACAGCACATTTCTGACTACACTAATATATTGTAAAATAATACTCTTTAATCCTGTAAATTCCAATGTCAGGTGTCCCTTTTTTGGTCGGATTCCCTAAGTGACCACAACATGGTTCATTACTTTTTTCCTCTAATGTAAATACAGAGCAGACCACCCATGCCTTCATAATACCAACAAAAATCAGACCCCTTCCCTGAATCCTGACAGTTATTCCGAGGCCATCCCACCATGAGCCTTTCCCAAGACTTCCTACTCTGTCACTGACAATTAGCATAATCGTATTGCAATGGATAAGTCCTGTAAGGAAAGTAGAGTAACAGGTGCCACAGATGGTCTGGTTTACTATGACTCACACGCTCAGTTTGATTTCAGTTTGTTTAAAGCTAAACCAATGATGACAAAATAGCTATCTCATGCTTACAAGCTGGTCCTTTTTGTCAAGCCAAAACATCTCAGAGAAACCTACTCATTATAATCTAACCTAACTAGTCACATTCCCCGGACTACCCCACTGCTATCGAGGTGCCAGGGAGAGCGAGGGAGTTTTTCTGTCTTAATTCACCCCACTCCCTCCCTCCTTCCCTCCCTGGTGGAGCCAAAGTGGACACGGCTCCAGTCAAGGAGAGAAGTAGAGTTTGGAATCACAAGGAAATCTCTGGAGTCTGGGCCTACTGGACAGACAGCAACCTCATCCCACCCCAAAGTCTCAGCATGGGGGCGTCCTATGGCAAGAAAGTAAGTACGCTTTTGTAATTTTTATTAAGCAGTAACTGAGTTTGTAGAGTGGATGACTCAGGCCATGGCTTGTTTTGAACATGATGTGTCTTAAGAGATTTGTATGGTTTGTTTACATCAGAATCATCACCAAACATTCAAGAAACCATTTTAATATGTACTTTAGTACCTTTTTTAATATAATTATGAATGTGTTTTCCAGAAGATATACTTAATTGTGAATGCACATTTTAGAAAAAAGACTTATTTTGTTATAGAAGTCAACATTCAAGATGCTTTCACTTGTTTAAAATGTCTAAATGCAATTGATCCAGGGCACTTTAAATGCTGCTGACATTTTACATCATAGTATTGTATACCATTTAAAACCAAATTGCTCTAGTTTCCACAAGTTTCAGATTAACCCAAAAGCCCATTGTTGGTGTTTTGAGTGTTTGGGTGATATGTAACCAGTGAAGTATTGGAGTAGTAACACTGACAAATATTTGAGCTATGGGGAGGACAGCATGCTGGGAAGGTGTGGATGGAGGGTGTGGTGGCGACTGAAGTTGACTCATTGCTCAGTTCTGCAAGTGACAGCTGACAGCTGCTGTAGAGAGGGTTACTAGAGGATTATAGGATACAGGAGCCTCTTCTGATTACCTATGTCTGAGCCATTTGCTTGTACAATCAAGTGTCAGATTTATCAGGGAGGAGTCACAGTCAGAATTAAATAAACCTTGATCCACCTCATGGATAAGGAACTCTGCTGTATTGTACTGGCATATAGGCATTTAGCTAGTTGAACAGCTGTTCTGTAAATTAGCACTGGATTGACTTATCAGCATCCAGGACCATAACTACCTGTTTTCTCATTGTGAAAACAGTTATAGGTGTATTGTGCATGTGGGTTTTCTTCATCTTTGGGCACTTTTATGTTACCAAGAGTTGATTGATTGATTGATTTTAAAGTAAGTAGACAGCATTGTCACTGAGCTTGAGATGAAATATGAAACGTGATGTGTGGAGGAAAAAAAATAAAGTCAATTTTAAAGTAATTTGATCAAATTTAGTAGAAAGTGTGAAAATATTATGTAATCATCTGTTAGGATCGATAAAATGCGAGAAGTTAATGTCATTTTCATCACAGAATGAAAATACATAATACAAGATGTGGTGGACATGACACTGTGATGAAAATGTTCATAACGTTCAGAAATATAATAATAATAATAATAACTGACAGATTAAGAAGTTTATTGTCTAAAAGTCCACAGGGTTCATAAAGAAACAGCCCTATATTTTTCCCTTGAGTCTAGCAGCAGGGCAGAGGTTATGGCGTAATACTAATTTACTTGCAAGGCACACTATCTAAAAGCAGACGATAACAGTCTAGCAATGAGCTTGCAAATTCCTCTCCAGTACAAGGAAAGTCCCACATGCAGAATGGTACCAGACCAATTCAGCATCCTGTTGATTGGTCAAAATATAGACTTATTTTAAGGTTCACAGCCATCTTATTCTGTTCATGGTGGATCATATGCTACCTAAAAAAATCATATTTGAAGCAATGCAAGAATGCTGACACCCCTTGAGCACATTGTTGTTTCAATAGTCCATTGGAATGAGAGTTCTTCAGTAATGTCTGAGGTGCAGCACAGAAAGCAGTGCTCAGTAAGAGAGCTGAATATGTCAGCTTGTCAGAGCTGTAATTTCATCCTCTCTGCCAGCTTCCGGGCCACTTGGCATGAGCTGAATACCTCGACTGGACCCTGCAGTTATAGACCCTCACATCACAAGACCCCTCTTTCACTTTTTCAATCAGGCTTCTGAACTGAGTCCTAACTGTAAGAGAAGTCATGCAAACATTTGTGATTCTTAATATAACTTAATGCAGTGAAGTGTTCTGTTTTGTTGTGTCTTGTTAACTCAACTGATTTAATTAAAACTTTGTTCCGTGTTCATCCTGTTACAAGCTTTATTCCACTGGAGCGTGTATCTCTGCTGTGGCATTTCATGCATGGGTGAGATGAGACGCAACTGCACAAAGCTTACTCAATCACAAGTGAATATGGAATGATTGGTTTCAGTCCAAGCCAATGAAATCTCTGCTAACCTTGGCAGTATTTGTAAGCGCATACTACCACACTACTAGCACTAACATTTCTGCCTGTGCAAATGTATGTGTATTTATGCATAGTATACTTGGTTTACCTATTTAATTTGACAAAATGTTAAGTATACAACAAATATGATGCATACTGCACAAGCATATCTGCTCCTAAATTATAATGATTGACAACAAAGCTGGTCTAAGATCAGGATGAATACAGCTACATGAGCCAACTCCTGAGCAGAGCACTTGTATGTGATTGCCCTACTGCTAAATGGGATGTCAAGTTGTGTTAATGCCTCCTGTGCCAGAGACCTACTGAGGAAGATTAGACCAATCAGACAAAATCCTTTCTAAATGATCCAACAGTCGAGCTAAAAATAATTACACACTCTGGGACGGAATTTAACTCTAAAAGAACAGGTGTTTATGTTCTACATGGACAGTTTCTGATTCATAGAAAGGTTATCGGAGACAGCACTGATCTCTAATGCATTTAAAGTATGATTTACTGTTGTTGTAATCAATGGACTGACGTAGCCTTATATTTTAAAGGGGCATTTTTATTTTAAAAGTCATTTTTGCTTGTGTGTGGTTATGTTAGACTGACATCTTGTGGTGTGGATTAAGCACAAAGCAAAAGAGTTTTCAGTTACCACTGCCATTGTAAAAATATCCTACAATTGCAGTGCGTTTATCACCCATGATTCATTTCTTCAACAATTAAATGAGAGGCAGGTCATGTGACCTCAACATGGTGGCCACCCTGATGGGGCGACCCCCTTTATATAATACTTGTTGTAGGTTACTGATATGACTGTAGTCTTGGAATTTTACTTGGTGCATCTTTAAGTCACACTCGGTTTATTTTACAATAACTAATATACAAAAAATATTATATTATGTTATATTATATATTAATGTATGACATATTTATCAAATGTTATTGTACAATGTACTTTGCTGGAGGACAGCGGGAAATGTTTTGTGATAAATTAAATTCCAGCTAATTTAAAGTTTGTGTGACACTAGTTATTTATCGTGTTAGGCTATTATACTCCCAAAAAGGAAAGCATTAATATTAGCTTTTTGTATCATTTAATGTTCAGTCTATTAGATTTGTGTTTTCTTTTGAACATCTGTATTAATTTTGTTATCAAAGATGGATCCTAAATGGTTAACTATGCTAAAATTATACAGAGCTAGATTTAGCTTCTGGTTAGCTGGTGTGAGACAGTGAATTTGTACAAGAAAAAGTGGGTCAGATTCAAAGTAAGATGGGTCCAGACACCAGAATGTATAAGAACCCTGGAGACGAGTAAAACCAAACCTGTCCGTGTTGCACTTCAGCCTGGGCAACAAATGTGTCTCTGATGAATGGACTTTAAACAGGACTCTTAAAGTAGAAATCCCTTTCTCCTTCTCTCCCTCTCTCTCTCACACACTGTATATCTCTTTCAACATTAGTACAGGTCTCATTTCACTCCATTAACAGCAAAACAAAAAACACTCTGAAATAAGAAACAACACTTCAGTTTGAAGGCTAAATTGTGGATTGTATGTAGAGATTGAGGTTAATCTGAGACTCTGGAATGTTGAAGTTACTGAATGGCTGCTCAGATTTACACTAGATATTTGTTTCAGTAGATTAGACTTGTTGTTCCGCTATTTATGAAATGTAAAAATAATTTTAAATACTTACATTTTCGCTGTGTATGTATATAACTGACAGTACACATTATCAAGAATTACTTGATCACAGATTCTGTTCTTATTGGCTTTCAACATGTCCATTAAACTAGGTTAAATTATGGAATTTGTACAAAATAAGAAAAAAAAGTGAGGGAAAATGTTCACCACTCATTATAAAACCTGATAATTATTCTTGCATGCCGTCTCATTGAACTAGAGGAATTCACTAGGTCAGAGAAACTGGAAGTAGTTTAATTAGACAGGAAATAAGCAGAATGCAGAATAACATACATGGCTTCTGATCTGCCTATTTATGACCAATGCATAAGCACACAAAAAAAAGCTAAAAAAAAAAAGAAAGCTAGAACAATATAATCTTGTGTAACACTGTTGACATGAAATATGAAAAATTGCTCTCTACAACAATATCTGGTTTATGAATATAATTTATCTGAATATAACCTTACATATGACTTCATGACTTTTTTATTGTGGTCAGATATTCTAGAAGAAAGATAGATTTGCTAAAACTGTATAACCCTAAGACTCTCAATAAAGATAAACACATAAAAAAAGGAAAATCTTACTAATAAAACTTTTTATTAGTAATAAAACGTTTATTTGAAAACTGAAAATGAAAACTTTGTAATATATATAATTATTAGATGTTTCATACTTTGTGCTGATGTGCATGTGTGCCCTATTAGATCCAGAAGGGTCTCTAACTACTTGCCACAAATCAGTTTTCACTTTCATTATTTTGGTTTGATTGTTAATGTTAATTGTAATGTTTTCCTCTCACACAGTTGACTAAAGGACTAAAACACAAATGCAACATTGCAATTGTAGCCAATTGATGGACAAAAACATACAAAATAATAAAAAAATCGCGTGTTCTGTTTGGATTTAAAAAAAGTTAAGTATGATTATTTATAATATACTACACTAATAATAATACATTGCTTATTCAGTGGGAATATGGGAATACAACTGACAGTGTAACAGATCAACTGTTGATCAAAACCAGCTCATGTAGGATTGCATGTAGGATTCAAATGAAGTTAAGGAGTTAAACACATTTCTTTACAGAAATCCCTATAGCGCTTTGTAATTGAAACAGTTGTGATTTATTCAGAGCTTAAATAGCACAGCTGATTTGTTTTTTGCACATTAAATATGATATATTTGTTCTCCAAAAATATTTAGTGTTGTTCATAGTGAGGTATTAATATAGTATTATATCTATATATTGATATATATATATATATATTATATATCGATAAATGAATAGTCAAAGCCAAATCGTTGAAAGGAATATATGTGGGGCATGACATAAACTGAGCATATGAGGCTATGTTCTGTTCTATGTGTAGTACTGGATTCCCCAGCAGGTGGCACAATCAGCCCGAATGTGAAAATGCCTTTGACTATTATCAGCAAATGGTAAATTCGAAAAAGTCTTTATTTCTTAATTATATTTAAAAACTGTGGTCTACTATAAAACAATTGTATGTACCAACGTAAGGCCGACATATAAGGTTTGAAAACATAATGTGCTACTTGTATAAATGACTAAAGGGCAAAACTTTTATTCCTGTTACAAACAGTACTGTGGCCAAGAAATTCCCACGCTTAATGATCAGGTGAGAGGAACATCTGTTTTAAATCCAGAGATGAGCAGGCTGTGTTAACAGTTCTCTGTGATCTAATGCTAATATCCACGGTGATTTCCAGTCAAACAGTAAATGCGAAGTGATGCTGTACCCTGGATTAAGGATGTGCAAAGCTACAAAAATGAACTCCTTTTCAACTAGTTTACTCGTTTACTCACCCTCATGTCGTTCCAACTGTTGACTTATTTTATTCTGTTAGAATGGAAACGAGATAATTTGAAGAATGTGGTAGGCAAACACTTTCAGTTCCCATTACAAAAACAACTAAAACTGAAATAAAAAAGATGATAATAAATAAATGAATGAATGACAAAAATAAAACAATGAAATATCTCAAATTTCAACTGAAATTAAAATGAAATGAATGATAGCACTGACTGACCACATTGTTAGATTTGCCATATTCAACATTCGGAAGATCAGGCACTTTCTTTTGGAACATGCTACACAGCTGCTTGTTCAAGCTTTTGTTCTGTCCAGGCTGGACTACTGCTATGCTCTCTTGACGGGTTCACCAAGCTGCTTGCATAAAATGAATGCAATGATGGTGGACTTCAAAACAATCACTGGCTCTGCACCCATTTACCTAATTTCATTACTTCAGAGTTATGTGCTCTCTATAAGCTTGCATTCTGCAAGTAAACGTTGCTTTATTGTGCCATCCCAAAGAGGCACAAAATCCCTTTCACAGACTTTTACCTTAACTGTTCCCTCCTGGTGGAATGACCTGCCCAACTTGATCCGTGCAGCTGAGTCCTTAGCCATCTTCAAGAAACGACTAAAAACAAATCTATTCCATCTACACTTGACCCTCTAACCCCACTAACACTCTCTATTCTGTTTTTATTCTATATAATTGATTTATTGTTATTTATCCCCCCCAAAAAAAACTTGACATCTTTGCACCCTTATTCGTATTTACAAAAAAAAAAAAACTGCTACGTGGCTGCGTTAGATAACCAAAGATGTCACAGCACTTTATATTATTGCTCTTTTGTTGGTTTTTATTGCTTCTATTGTCCTCATTTGTAAATCGCTTTGGATAAAAGCATCTGCTAAAGGACTAAATGTAAATGTAAATGCAAATGGACATCCTTGAAAGGGCTAGTTCACCCAAAAATGAAAATTGTCACTATTCATTCGCCCTTGTGAACAAAGTTGTTCCAAACGTATAATAATTTCTTTCACAAAACTATTTGGTTTCCAAAATTCTTCAAAATATCTTATTTTGTGTTCAACAAAAGAAAGAAACTCATACAGGTTTAGAAGGATGAGCGTATTCTAATTATATGTGCACTAGTCTCACATAGCCAGCCGTCACAATGACAGCAGAAGTCTGGGAACCATGGCACTTTGAAGGGCCAGGAACATCCAAAAGGCCATATGGACTTGGTCAGTAGGCAACATCATGTTTTTTTTTTATTCTTTTTTTTTGTGCCACGTCATGATTAGGGGTGTGGAAATTTGCCAACAATAACAAACCAATGTATTAAAAACTATTGGCAGGTAGTTAAAGAGGTTTAGCCACAACGTTAATTAGTTAAATTTCAAACAAAATCCAGTGTTTAGTTGATCCTGATAAGCACTGTCACATTTGTAAAACGACAGCTTTGTTCTTCCATGAGGGGGTTTGAAGTCACGACATCTTTGTTTCCAGGCAGAGCGTTAAAGAGCGCGACACACACGTCTTCTGGCGATTATGATGAATAAACAAAGATGACATGCGAAAACTCCGAAGTGTTTCCATTTTTGTGTGCCATATGCATCAGACATTCATCCAATGGTCCGTGGGCATGACGTCTGAGGCACACTTGACTACACACATGTACACTTTAATAGAATGGCCCCCAAGCAGCTCAAAATTTATCACCTTTTCCACTTACTTTCATCTCAACAGAAAACCAGAAGATGGGCTCTGATCTTGTATAGTTTACCAGGTCTTAGCTGCCAATAAAACACATAATGACCATTAGGGGAATGGAAAATGTTTAACTGTGTAAGGAAATAATCCTTGAGGGATCCCTAAATGTCTGTTTAATTGCAACATTTAGATTCAAATTCAGGCCAAGGCAATGGATCAAGACCATGGAATCTGCAGAACTGTGTCACATGTAATAATAAGAATTATAAAATATTAAACAATATTTTACTGTAAATAAAAACATTGCTTTTCAGTCTTTGTCTGGGTGCCGCAGCAGGTCCCTGCAGAAGATTGGAGCACTGATCCGTGCTCATCTTCTCTAGTAGGTTCTGTGGATAATTAGCAGGCTGCTTCTCCCCTTCTTGGCCTCCGCTAATTGTTTGTGTTGTCTTGGAAACCTGAGAGCCCTCAGCTTGAAACCAGAGCAGCAAAGCAGGGCCAAAATCTATTAAAAACAGCCTTTTTGTTTGTGACTTATGCGTGAGGATGCAATATCACTTTCCAGTACATAGGTACAGGGGTGCGTTCTGAACAGCGTAAATAAAACATGAGAGATCAGAACGGGCCACAAGCAGAAAGGTCAAACTATCATTTTGGCAGGTAACTGGACACTACAGGTGAGGCGCTGTGGCATCCAGCCCATCTTGGAGGACAATGGTGCATTCTAGAGGCGGTCATGCTTGGCTCTCCTCAAGGTTTAGTGGTGCCAGATGCGTGGCTGTAGCCATTTTTGTCATTGTGACAAACGAGAGGACAATTTTGATTTCAGAGAGCTTGTTGTTCTTCTCTACATTACACTGCACTAGATGAAACTATAGTACTGTACCATAACACACTTACCAATAATATGCTACATTATGTTATTCACTGTAAAATATCCAATCCAATTTACGGTGTAAAAACAAACAAACAAACAAAAACTGGCAGAGATTCACCAGAAATTGTCCAGTTTTACAGTTTCTGGTGTTACGTGGTTGCATATGACTTCACGGTCACACTACGCTATCAATAAACGCACGAAGATGAAGAAGAATGTAACCTAGGTCACTGACTAGGTCACTACATTTGTTTTTGTTTGTTTATATATCTTAAGTATTTATAGGAAGAGAATGTTGATTAAAGTTGTTTTATATATTGAATGATACTTTGAAATTTAGAAAGAAAAAAAAATGGCCAAAGTAATTTTTATTGGGTGAGGTTGGAGGTTAGCTCCGCCTCCGAGAAAAATTAAAGTTCATCCCCGAAAATTAAATTCCCAGACCATAAAGGATGCATATGCCCTTCCTAACCTGGAAGAAGCTTTTTCAGTTTTAACTGGATCAAGATGGTTCTGACAAGCAGAAAACCGCCTTTGTATTCTGGAAATTTAACCGGATGCCGCAAGGAATCACGAACGCACCTAGCACGTTTCAATGACTAATGGAACGTTGTATGGGAGATTTAAACCGCAAGGAAGTGCTTGTGTTTATTGATGACCTCATAGTTTTCTCAAAAACTTTGGAGGAGCATGAGACAAGATTAATGCAAGTGCTCAAAAGACTCAGAGAGTTTGGATTAAAGCTTTCACCAGAAAAGTGTAAGTTTTATCAAACATCTGTCAAATATTTGGGTCACATCGTATCGCAAAACGGAGTGGAAACTGATCCCTCAAAAGTAGAGGCCCTCCAAACTTGGCCAAGACCGAAGAATCTTTCGGTTCTTTTGCACTGTTATTCTCACATCTGAAATAAAAAAGTAAGCATGCTGTTTACACAAACTACATTATTAACATTATTATGATGTTCACAGATACTAGTACTAATTTATCTAAACAAAAAACACAATTACCACATAGCAAACATATTATACCACGAAGTAACTAAATCAAATGAAAATAACATCTGTAAAATAGTGAATGCACACTTACTCTAAGATTCTGAATGGAGTTGAAAACTGAACAAGTGTCCCCGTATTGTGAGAGATGCAGGTGAAGGCAAGAGTGGTGTATTCAGTCCTAAAAGAATTTTATAAACAATTGTTAGCATTTTTACCCACAGTACATTAGTTATAGTATGCATTATTCAGAGGGAAACAAGAATCAATAAACAATAAACTAAATTTTAACACCATCAAAACAACAAATAATACTACACCCTATCGTCTAGGCAATAATACAAGTCACTTACTTACTGTGCCATCATTCAGTATGATTTCCAGCAAACTCAAAAATGAACGAAACGTCTGCATTTCTTGTGCAATATGCCAAGTGATGCAGCCACCGTCCTAAAACGAAAAATTAAAAAAGTTGGTAGCAATTACCAGAAGTGATAGCTGATAAAAATAAATGCTCACGATAGAAAGGAGCACGGAATGTCGTCGATGCACATTGATTCCGCGTACTTGCTACGTTTACAATCAGACGATCGCGAACGCCAATGGACCGCGTAATAAAACATTCAAACATTATTAAATTATAACTAACATTACGTTTATTATCGTTGAGTATTTATGAAATAACAAAAAAATTTCCTGGCGTTGTGGAATTATATGCAGTGAATGAATCTCCATTAATGTTTCACTGATTGTACATTTAGTCAGGAATCATGGTTTGGAAAAAGTAACCAGTAAAATATGTACAAGTTATGTCACAGTAAAACAATAGCAACTAATGCAAGTAGGCAAATAAAAAAAAAATACTTACTATATCCTCCACTGAATATCAAGCCGGCGCGTTCTTCTGAGGAAAATCCAAAGCTTATTTCTCTCAGCGCGTCTTCCAGAAGCGAAGTAGACGAGATGAACTTGAGGAAAAGTCTGGCTGCTTTGTTTTCTATGATGTGGGCGTTTACATGCGCGCATCTCACGTGGACTATTGTAATATCAAAAGCGCAATCGACGCGTGGGCGTGGTCACATTAGCGATAATGAAGGCCGACGGCCAAGACTTGACATCACGTTGGTTTCATGCTGATTACTTTGTCACATAATATTTGTTTCCATCATGACTTACTTCGTTTAAAAGTTGACATGTTAAGCTTTCTATAGATATATCTCTCATGTGTGTGTGTTACATATTCGCTGAGTTTCAGTTCATTTTAGTGACACGTTTCAAACAGATAGCAACGAGAAATGGACGGCTACAGCACACCCTTGTCTATTCTATTGCAAAATCACAATGTTTTGTTGATAATGTGAGTGTACACAAATAAAAGTGGACCTTTTACAGATTTAAATGCTGTATTACTGTTATATGTACGGTCAAGTCTGAAGGAGCATTTTAAGTTAATTTCGCTGTTATCATTCGAATCTGCAAGTGGTGCCGCCGGCGCCATCTCAACCCCAGGAAGTTAAGATATTTCCTTGGATTCTCAAGTGACTACAGGAGGTTTGTGCAGGATTACTCAAAGATCGTGAAACCCCTTAATGATCGTACTGTAGGATATCCTCCACTGCAAAAAGATTGCAGGAAGAAGAGGGATGAGACCAAGCAGTACTTTGATCCAAAGGAACAGTTTGGAGAAAGGTGGACCCAAGAATGTCAGCAGGCATTTGACACTGTTATTGAAACTCACATCTGCTCCAGTGCTAGGATTTGCTGACCCCAAGCTGCCATATGTGTTGCACACAGATGCTAGTACCACCGGCCTTGGTGCAGCACTATATCAAGAACAAGATGGACAGATGAGAGTCATTGCTTTTGCGAGCCGAGGACTTACCAAGAGTGAAGCAAAATATCCAGCCCACAAGTTAGAATTCTTGGCGTTGAAGTAGGCTGTTACTGCCAAATTCATCGATTGCTTGTATGGAGCTAACTTCACTGTGGTAACGTATAGTAATCCACTGACATACGTCTTAACCTCCGCAAAACTGGATGCAACCAGCTACAGGTGGTTGTCGAGTCTGTCGACTTTTACCTTTAGGATCCAATACCAAGCTGGAAGTAAGAATCAGGATGCGGATGGATTGTCAAGATGTCTACAAGAAGAAGTTCCTGATGATCTGGAAACGAGAAAAGAGAGGGAAAGAATCAGGCAATTTGCTTAACATCACTTGACAGATACCTCACAGGTAGTTTTTTCATCAGAAGCAATAAAGGCTATCTGTGAACGTCATGAAGTTTGCCAGCAGTGTGATGACCATGATTCCTTGTACCCACCAGTGACTCTTGTAGAATCTCTTGCTGTTGGTGTAAATGCCTTACCTCAAGCATTCCAGCAGGAAGATACTTACCGATCTGGAAAAATATTCCTCCTGTCAGAACAAGACTTAAGCAAAAGACAGAGAGCAGATCCAGAAATTGGAACGGTTATCAAGCAGCTGGAATCCAAGAAAAAGCCTTGTCCTAAGGCCATATCTCCTGAATTAGCTCTGTGGTTCAATGAGTGGAATCGTTTGGAGCTGAAAAATGGAGTGTTGTTCAGGAAAAGGCAAGAGCAAGGAAGTGAGTCATATCAATTAGCATTACCTGTTAATCTCCGTGATATGGTAATGAAGGAGCTGCACGAAGAAATGGGTCACTTAGACATTGAACGGACTCTTGATCTGGTTCGTTCCAGATTCTTCTGGCCTAAGATGTCTTTGGCAATAGAGCAGAAAGTGAAAACCTGTGAGCGATGTGTCAGACGGAAAACTCCACCAGAGAAAGTAGCTCCACTAGTAAATATCAAAACCAGCAGACCATTGGAGTTAGTTTGTATGGATTTCTTGTCGATTGAGCCAGACCGAAGTAACACCAAGGACATACTGGTGATAACGGACCATTTCACAAAGTATGCTGTGGCTGTACCAACAAGAAATCAGAAAGGCCAGACTGTAGCCAAGAGTCTGTGGGATAACTTTCTGGTACACTATGGGTTTCCAGAAAAACTCCATAGCGACCAAGGTCCAGACTTTGAGTCTCGAATGATAAAAGAGCTGTGCAAGGTAGCAGGTATATCCAAGACAATAACTACTCCCTACCATCCATGGGGTAATCCGGTAGAACGGTTCAACCGGACCCTTTTGCAAATGCTGGGAACTTTGAGTAATAAGGAGAAGTCAAACTGGAAGGATTTCGTCAAACCTCTAGTTCATGCATACAACTGCACGAGGAATGATGTGACTGGATTCTCACCCTACGAACTTATGTTTGGAAGACAACCCAGACTACCGGTTGATTTGGCTTTCAGGCTACCAGTCAACAGTCTGCCTGAATCCCACTCAAAGTATGTGCAAAACCTCAAAAAACGACTGGAAGAGAGCTACAAGGTCACAACTGGAAATGCTTCTAAAGTGGCAGCATAAGGGGAAAGCACAAACTTGCAGATAAATGGGAACCTGATGTGTATGTTGTAACTAGGAAGGCTGGTGACTTACCTGTCTATACTGTCAAACCTGAAGGAAAGGACGGACCCGTTCGAACATTACATTGGGATTTGTTGTTGTCATGTGAATTCCTGCAAATGGACAGATCTGAAGAATCACTTACCAAAGAAGTCTCTCGGAGACCCAGAACCAGAAACAGTTCCAACAAAGAACCTGAGGAAAGTGAAATTCAAAGTGAGCATTCAGAATCTGATGGAAGAACCAGGTGAATCATATATTCCTGGAAGCACAATGGAAATTGAAAGTAGAGTTGTGTCAAATACAAACCCAATTACTTCTACCAGAAATGGAAGAACTGTGAAATTACCAGGTGTGGAACCTGCGTCAGAGCAGGATGCAGGATATCCTATCCGGCAAGAACATGTTAATGACACAAACTTACCTGAACCTGTGGAAAGAAATGTACTGTACTTAACGGAAGTTGAAGCTGTTGATGAAGATCTGGTGGATCTGAAAGATAAATTGAAAGAGAAAATGAAGAGGAATCAACAGATAATAACAAATCAGCAGAAAATCTAAATGGAGAAGATGGAAGGAATAATGTTTCTTCACAAAAAGAAAGTACCATTTCCAGAAGTCCTCTGATGGATCAGAATAAAGTACCTCACCCTGTAAGAAGTCTAAGACACAGTCAAAGATCCCATGAACCTCCAAAAAGACTTCAATACCCTCAGTTGGGAAATCCTCTCAGTATGGTGATCCAATCTTTGTTGTCAGGCCTGAGTACAACATTTAGAAATTTGCTGGAAGAGAACCTGGAACATCTTCACAGTTCACCTACCATTGTGACTGTTCAACCTCAGATGCAGAGGGACCTGCATACATTCAGGAGGGGAGAGTGTAACCCAGGTCACTGACTAGGTCACTAAAATTTATAAAGTTTTTTTGTTTATATATCTTAAGTATTAATAGGAAGATAATGTTGATTAAAGTTGTTTTATATTGAATTATACATTGAAATTCAGAAAGGAAAAAAAATTGGCCAAAGTAATTTTGATTGGGTGAGGTCGGAGGTTAGGCCGCCTCTGGAAAGTTAACGAGGAGGAGCACAAAAGTTAACGAGAGAGCAGAGGGTGACACGGAGCAAGATGCAGAGCGATGCGAGACATTGAATTCGTCAATTCAATAAAGAGTCGAATTCGTGCTGAAAATAATCAAAAAATAGATAATTATATTATTATAATAAGATAATATTAAAATGGACTAATATCCCACGATAATAATTGACAGGCGTCACACTCTTGTGAAGGACAACATTACCACTATAGAAAGTAAAACTAGTTAATATCAAAGTAACACCAAAACAAGTTAGAATATCATGTGAAGTACTGGATAATAAAAAATAAGAAGAATAACGTTACCTATATGATTATATTTCTATGTATGTATCAGGCACAGACTTATGGGAATGCTCATTTTACTGTTTTTCATTGTAAATTATTAGTAATTTATCATTAACATAAATGTGACATTATTTTACAATGCAATTACATATAAATAGATGAAAACCATTGACATTGTAATCAATATATGGTAAGGTATTCTTAATAACCAGTTTTAAGTTAACAGGTTTTTACTGTAGCATTTTCATGTCTTGTTATTCTGTAAAATGTACAAACTTTTTTTTACATTGTTACTATAGGTATACTATACTATGCCATAATATACTGTACTACTGTACTATACTGCATTATACTGTACTGTACTGTACTGCCCTGCTCTTTTCTGTACTGCACAGTTTTATTTCCATACAATGAAAGTTAAAACGGTTTAGTGTTGTTTTGCAGAACACTGATTTATTTTAAATATTCTTCAAAATATAAATAATATAATCTATTAATCATAAATATGCACACAAAATTTAATATTCATTTCACTGTATATTGCACTAGTCTGTACATTTATGTCAGATCAGTTCACTGGTCCAGCTAACACACATTGTGTATTCTATACTGTAAACTATCAGGCAGTGTTCCTATCTAAAAGGAGATTGGCCCTTAGATGAAAGGTAGGACTTTCATTCCTATAGCTTTCAAGTTATTCTAATCATTATCATATCCTCACTTTTATAATTTTTTATGTCATATAATGTACTATTCTATATATATGCTGCTTTGTTCATTCACAATTCTAGAGATGTTCTGTATTGTTCAGCATTTAATTGGTTTATTTGTGCCTGTCTTGTCTGAATAATCACAGGCATATGCTGATACATATTGACTGGCTTAAGAAATATTTCATCACATAATCAAGATATATGAAGCCCAGTTCCACAGCTTAATGGACTGAGGGCCATTCCATAATTAAAAGAGAGCATTCAGTGCTGAATAAATCCAATTCAGACCTCAGTCATACTATTAAACACCACTCTACCATTCACGGAACGCTGCTCTGAATATGGATTTACTCTTAGTGAGCATAAGCTTATTTCATCCTGATTCCATTGTTACTTGAGGAGGCTTTGCATCTCTCAGCCTCTAAGTCTTTGTTGATTATAATACTATTTAAAACCTCTCTCTCAATGAGAGGACACAAATCCCCTTATAATACAAGCAAATTAATTACATCTCAATAAAGCTTCCTTTTTATGTAAGGCCTAAGGGCCTGTTCAGAGCAAAAAAAAACATTCATATTTGTGCAGGTGAACAAAAATCAGCTGTTGGTTTTGTTTGCAAAGGGTGTGTAAGGAACAGCTAAACAGAAATTATCGCACACACAATTTTCCTTCTAGGTTGTAATAGGTGTGTAAGGCTGAAATTAAAGAGATTTGCTCCTTCCTCTGACTTCCATGTCTTTACTGTGAACGATAAGACAGTGAGGCCCTTGTGAAGACACCAAGCATGAGCAGGCCTCTCCTAGCAACTGCAGCAACAATATCCATTCACCCAGCCAGAGTATTCTACTTTGAATGTAGCTCAGGAAAGCCAGAGTCCTCAGGCATTAATTTGTAACTGCAGGCTATAGAAAAGCTGGGTGATGTGAGTTCCACTTAAAAGAAGAGAGGGTTTGTGCTCCCACTAGTGTATCACAAAGCTTTTACATTTGAGACCAAGTGGTTTCACACACACACATACACACACTGAGTGTAAATACTGGGGTGGGATATGAAAAAACAGTTGAAAAAACAATGTGTGGCCTTGAAAACAGTGATTATTCTGTGGAAATACTGGAAAGCACCTTTAGACTTTGTGTTTCAAATCAAAACTCAATGCTTGTATACTGATTGTTCATGCAAAAAATTAAATTCTGTCATCAGTTACTCACCCTTATATTGTTCCAAACAATGTTCATCTTTGAAACACAAAGAGATTAATTAAAATAGCCATTATCGTCGCTCCACTGAAGACCAGATGAATTTAGGCTTTTATTCACATATAAAGATGTGAACTTTATCAACTTTTTGAAGCGTACTAAAGTTTTGGGGGCCTGGATTGGACTAGGTTTTTAATTGCGGGACAGAAAAGTGCTTAGGTGTTATTAAAAATATTTCATTCTTGTGGGATGATAAAAAGTATTTGGGGTTGGGTCATTTTTGGGTGAACTTAAAAATTGTTTAAAATATCGGTTTTATGGAATTATACAACAGGAGAACCTTGCTAAATTTAAGAAAGAACACTCAGAAACCAAATACTGATTTAAAAACACGGGGAAGCTTTGGATCCAAAAATGAAAATTTGTTCATTAATTCATCATTTAACGCATCAGAATTCTGAAAACTGTATAACATTTCTTCTGTCGAACATAAAGGGGTTGATGTTCAAGTTGACAAAAGGTCTGAATTACAATTCTCAGTGCTTTGGCGCATTCTAACTCATTCTTATATTTGCAAAAAAGTGGGTGCATTTTAAAAACAAGTTGTACAAACAGCACCACACAATGGATTACCTGCAAAAACCGGGAACTTACTTAAAATCTTTAGTTCATCTCTCAAAAGTAAGTATTTATGTCAATGAACATATCAGTGCCATCAGAATGAAAAGTCCTTGTGTCATTGTTCACAAACAAGATAGTCAAAATGCTTAGTCATGTTGTCAATACAACGGTGCACTTTGTTAGTATTACCTGATGTAAACTATGGCAACATTTTGGATGACAGTTACAGTACACACTCAAACAACAATGTCATTGTGATATAGAAAAGAAAAAGTAGTATGGGCACAAAGGCGAAAATACAAAATTAGAAAGGCAAAACAGAAAACACCCCTTAGGCAGAACTTACCATACCGTAGCTCCTTCACTCTGTCATCATTCCTTTCGAGTGGTACACGGTACAGCTGTTTCATACTCATGTGGTGTCTTTTCAGCACCCTGTCGATAGTTGGGATGCTAACAGATTGGATGTTTTCAAAGACATTGTTGTCTTCAACAATGGCACTCTGTATCTCCCTTAGTCTAATGGCATTGTTTGCTCTGACCATGGTGCAAATTGCCTCCTCCTGATGAGGTGTGAAAAGGGGTCCTCTGCCACCCCTGTGAGGTAATCTTTCAGCTCTTTGGGGGGAAAAATGCAGAAATGCAAAATACATGATTTTGCACATAAAACAGAAAAAAAGTGCACACACAAATATATATATAAAAAAAAATATGTGTGTGTTTGCGTGTTGCAGTTTGTATCTGTATAAAATATATTTTCCCTATGCTGCAAAATACAAATGAACACTGTTATTATGAATCATTACAGCAGTATAACAGTACATTGCACATTGGTTGACATACCTGTTCTCTCTACGAAATGTTTGAATTATTGAGGATACGGTCGATCTCCCAATATTTGGCTGCACCCTTCGACCCGCCTCAGCCATTGTAAGGTCATGATTGACAACATGGTCCACAATAGTAGCTCTTTTTTCATCTGATATGTGCCGCTGTCCTTGGCCTCTTCTGCCTCTTCTGCCTCTTCCTTTGTTTTGCCTCTGTGCCCTTCCACCATGCATCCTTACTCCTCTTCTTCCTCTCGGCTGTTGACCCTGATCGTTTCCTGGATGTTCATCCATTGTTGGAATTTGTAACTCTTGTGTTGTCCTCTGTCTATATATGCTTTCCAATTGAAGGTTCATGAGATGCACCTTTGAGCTATTTCAGGGAACTGGTTTATAACTGGTTGATCTATATTTTCTTCATTAGTGAAAGTCAAGATTCACCTGCACAATTCATGGCAAATTTACAAAAAGACTAATAGAAATGTGTAGAAAATATGCTCGACAGTTTATGACAACTAGATCAACCATTTTGCATTTAATTGTTTACACAATTAACTAATTACTAAATGTTTTGAGAGGAAACGCTATTGCACAGAGAACTAAATAATGCATTATGAGCAACATGACATTATCAACTGATAATGTAGGAAACCGCAGACAAATGTACATAATCAATTGCATGAATGTACCAAAGCAATCACAACTTGTTCAAAAGAATGAGAAACTTTTTATGATTGCACAAGTGACTAGACGATGTGGAGGTTGAACAAGTAGTTTTGAGAATTTCACTTCTGATCTGAGAAATGCACCAAAGCGACTGAGAAAAAAACTGTTATAGTATTACTGAGGAAACTATGGCAACATTTTGGATGACAGTTACTGTTGTCACGAATCCTGTCCATGGACTTCCGTTCATTCACCACCAGAGGTCACCCTTTCCATTACATTGACTCTCGCACAACACAAACTGTTTGCATAGCATCAGGACTAAGAATCCCCTCATTCATTGCACTGAACACACTGCACCGATTGCATGAGTGCACACAGTGGTTGCAAGCACTCCCTCACTAATAACACCCATCAACACAACAATTTCGCTAGTATTGTTTAGCCTGTAACACGTTGCCGGTTCTGTGTTCCTTGTTTTGCCTTGTCTTGCCTGGCCTGTTCTCTCGGTTCTGATCTTTGCCTGTTTTCCTGGCTTTTTCCCTCTCGTCTCGCCCCTGTGATTCTGTCTGCCGATCAGTGACCTACGCTAGCCCTAGAATTATTCTTGTGTCTTGCCCACCATATACCTGTTTGCAAGTGACGATCGGCCTGGGTTTGACCACTTCTCTTGGGAAGTAAAGCTTTGCACATGGATCCGAAGCACTCTCGTCTCGCAGGCCCGTTACAACTGTATTGCAGTATTGAACAGTATGCCATATATCCATTTCAAAAGTACAATTTTACACATTACTGTATGTGGGATATTGAAAGAGACTGGATAGAAATCCCAGTTACACTATTACAGTAATAGTGTCTGACCAAAAAAAAAAAAAAACCACACATTCAACTGCATTGTGATATAGAAAAGGAAAAAAGGACTATGGGCACAAAGATGAAAATAAAATTAGAAAGTCCATTGTCAGAATTTGAAACTCTTGTGTTGTCCTCTGTCTATACATTATATGCTTTCCAACTGAAGATTCATGAGATGCACCTTTGAGGTATTTCAGAGAAATGGTTTATCATTGGTTGATCTACACTCTCTTCATTAGTGAAAGTCAAGATTCACACTAAATTTACAAAAAAGTCTAATTATAATGTGTAAAAAAATGTGCTTGACACTTTATGACAACCAGATCAACCATTTCGCATTTAATGACTTATACGATGAACTAAAGACTATATGTTTTGAGGAGTAAGACTATTGCACAGAAAACTATATAATACATTTTGAGCAACGTGACATTAGCAACTGATAATGTAGGAAACCACAGATAAATGCACATAATCAATTGCATGAATCTACCAAAGCAATCGCAACTTGTTCAAAATAATTGAGAAACTGCTTGTTTGATGGGTACAAGTGATAGATGAGGTGGAGCAGTTGTACAAGTAGTTTGAGAATTTCATTCTGAATCTGAGAAATGCAAAAAGAAACTGAGGAAAAACCTGTTAAGGAATTCACTAAATCATCTGAATAGGTTTAATTTAGTAATGACATCAAATTTAAATGAGATATGAAAATTAGAGGAAAAATTTCCGTAAAAAGTTTCCTCACACAAATCCATTTAATATAGTAAGTCGTGCAGACTACTCGCTGTATGGTGATGTAAACGTTCTTATATGCTCTCCATTTTTATATGACAGACAAACAGACAGACAGACAGATATATAGATAGATAGATAGACGATAGATAGATAGATAGATAGATAGATAGATATGGAAAGTGCAGCATGAACGTTCTACTAAACATCTCCTTTTGTGTTCTACAGAAGAAAGTAAGTCATATAGGTTTGGAACAGCACATTGATGAGCAAATTATTTTTTGGATGAACTATTCAAGAACTATCCAACTAGGAACTATCCAAATAACTATACTGTAGTAAACTCAAAACCCTAAGAAAAATGGTTCTTGCAAGAAGTTTCTTTGCTGACCCTAAGATTCTGCCTTTATTTTCTAGTGCATAGAAATGCTACTCCTTGCAAGCATTGCACAGCAAGGAATGGAACAGCTGGTTTCATGTTACAATGAAAGAAGCTTATTTAATGTGCCTCCACCTTTCCTGCATTCATGAACGCTGAAGTCTCTCATAATATATCGTAAATCAATTGGAGAAAAGTGCGAGCAGACAGAAGTCAGTAATGTTGTGATTGATAAGACTGATGTGAATATTTGTAAGCTGATTTTTTTTATCTTCTCTTATCTCTCTCTCTCTCTCTCGCTCTATCTCTCTCACACTGCAGAAAGGATACAACATTAAGCAGCAGAGTGTGAAAAATGGAAAACACCTGAATGGAGTGGGTAAGTCTACACTTCCGCATCCTTGAGAACAATGAAAGCCACCCAACAGCCCTGCAGAGGAACAATGCCACGGCTCCTTCTGTTCCATGCGAATGTCTTTGACCTTGTTTCTTGACACGTCACGACTCACAGCTGGGTCAAAAATACTTCTGAAGTTCCCTTCATGCTTTTTGACATAAAATAATGATAATGGCTTTTAAATGTCTCATGTCCCACTGACCTTAAAAAGATTCAAAAATGAAACATTCATCACTTGATCTAGAAACAAAGACAAGAAACGTCCTGTTTTTAATAGATGTTAGGCTTAATGAAATGCAAAGTTTAGTTGTTTGGCAGGAAACATCAAACTTGCTGTATTAATATACAGTAGAACTGCAATTTTGTCAAATTTACTTATATAGTGCTTTTCACAATACATATTGTTTCAAAGTAGCTTTACAGAAAATAATTATGTTATTGTATAGAATATCTTAATATCTTCATGACTTATAGTTGAATTTAGCAGATTAGAGGTGAGTAATAAAATTGTTTACATTTTAGGATTCAAGCAATCAAGCAGTTGAGATATGCTATATAGTAACTATCGCTCTACACAAGTATACTGTATCTATGCAGATAAACTTGGACATACTATTATATCCAACATTATGCAAAGAGCTGGGCGATGATGTAGTTACATTTTTGCAAAGAAATAAAAAAAAAATGTATGGCAACTAACTACACTGAACAAAATTATAAAAGCAAAACACTTTTGTTTTTGCCCCCATTTCACATGAGTTGAACTCAAAGATATTTTTTTAAAGATTTTCTATGACACAAAAGACCCATTTCTCTCATTTGTTACAAATATTCGAAATCGTGTTAGTGAGGCACTTCTCCTTGCAGAGATAATCATCCACATCACAGGTGTGCATATCAGATGCTGATTCGACTAGCATTATTATTGCACAGGTGTGCCTAGGCTGGCCCCTATGGGGGGTCCGGGGGGGGGGTCAGAAAACCAGTCAGTATTTGGTGTGACCTCCATTTGCCTCACGCAGTGCAACACGTCTCCTTTGCATAGAGTTGATCAGGTTTTTGATTGTGGCCTGTGGAATGTTGGTCCGCTCCTCTTCAATGGTTGTGCGAAGTTGCTGGATATTGGCTGGAACTGGAACACGCTGTCGCATACGCCGATCCAGAGCATCCCAAACATGCTCACTGGGTGACATGTCCGGTGAGTATGCTAGACATGCAAGAACTGGGATGTTTTCAGCATCCAGGAATTGTGTACAGATCCTTGCAACATGGGGACGTGCATTATCATGCTGCAACATGAGGTGATGTCGTGGATGAATGGCACAGCAATGGGCCTCAGGATCTCGTTCCATGGTATCTCTGTGCATTCAAAATGCCATCATTAAAATGCACCCATGTTCGTTGTACATAAAATACGCCTGCCCATACCATAACCCCACCGCCTCCATGGGCCACTCGATCCACAACGTTCGCAAACCGCTCATTCACACGACGCCATACACGCTGTCTGCATCTGCCCTGTACAGTGAAAACCAAGATTCATCCGTGAAGAGAACACCTCTCCAAAGTGCAAGACGCCATCGAATGTGAGCATTTGCTCACTCAAGTACGACGACGAACTGCAGTCAGGTCGAGACCCCGATGAGGACGACGAGCATGCAGATGAGCTTCACTGAGACGGTTTTTGACAGTTTGTGCAGAAATTCTTTGGTTATACAAACCAATTGTTGCAGCAGCTGTCCAGGTGGCTGGTCTCAGACGATCTTGGAGGTGAAGATGCTGGATGTGGAGGTCCTGGGCTGGTGTTGGTTACATGTGGTCTGCGGTTGTGAGGCCAGTTGGATGTACTGCCAAATTATCTGAAAAGCCTTTGGAGACGGCTTATGGTAGAGAAATGAACATTATATTCACGGGCAAAAGCTCTGGTGGACATTTCTGCAGTCAGCATGCCAATCGCATGCTCCCTCAAAACTTACGACATCTGTGGCATTGTGCTGTGTGATAAAACTGCACATTTTAGAGTGGCCTTTTATTGTGGCCAGCCTAAGGCACACCTGTGCAATAATCATGCTGTCTAATCAGCATCTTGATATGCCACACCTGTGAGGTGGATGGATTATCTCGGCAAAGGAGAAGTGCTCACTAACACAGATTTAGACAGATTTGTGAACAATATTTGAGAGAAATAAGCCTTTTGTATACATAGAAAAAGTCTTAGATCTTTGAGTTCAGCTCATGAAAAATGGGGGCAAAAACAAAAGTGTTGCATTTATAATTTTGTTCAGTGTATATTGTTAAATACTGTTACACTGATAATATGAAGTCATACCATTATATACAATTTTGCCAATATCATAGTGCCATTCTTGTCTTATATAACTAACAAATACCCACAGAAGCCCTATTTCCAGAGGAAAAATAGTAATTCTGCCTATAAACAAGTTTAGATGAGCCTGACCTGATGATCATGTCCTGGCATGTTGTTTTATTGTATACAGTGGGTAATCTTGAATGTAGACACGAACATTGTGTGATTGTAAGATGATTTTCTGTATGTGTATTTATTTTAAATTGCTCAGTGTATGAGTTTATGAAGGATGGAAGCTTCTTGGTAGACTAATGGTTAATGGGCGATTTAGCAGAAGAGTAAAAGAGAGAGATTAAGCCCTCCACTAATCCTATCAGACTCCTGAGAAAGAGAGAGAGAGCGTATGTGAAAAATAAAGTTGGGAGGAGCAGGAGGGGTGTGGTTTTGATGCCCAGTGGTCACATGACTGTTTACACTGTGAGAGAGGAGGCATGTGGGTGAAGAACAGCAGAAACACAGGAGAAACGAGCCTCACATAAACATGTAGGATATCTTACACACATATATATATATATGCACACACAGGCAGCAGCAGGATGGACCAGAGAGTTGAACACAATTTTTATCCCCCTGAGGGCCAGCCCAGCAGACCAAGAGATGTGCTTGTTAAGTCAGGTAAGACAGACTCAACAGATTGCGACTGAGATTATAGGATACTGATATAATGTGCTATGCAGTGAAACTTTGGCAGAAATAATTCAATGGTGTTATTAGTAACCAAGGATAAGAATAAAAATATTAGTATATTATTCACTCGTCATAGAAGAAATGTATCTAGTTGTCATCAAATTAGCTTTATTTCTAATATCTATGAGATGTTTAAATTAATGGCAAAATTGAAGGTTTGAAATGTAAATATATTTACTACTGACACAACTACAGGCAAAAAATAGAGTAAACTGGCCTTTTAAAACCTTTATAATAGATATATATATATCTATATATATCTATCTATATATATATATATATATTATCTAATAATTTATATATTTACACAGGCTCATATGCCTTATGTTCAATAATTGGACTGTAATGACACGTATTATGGCCTTGTCTATGCAATTTAAAGTGAATTTAGTGATAAACTAAATATAGAAAGCCTGATAAAAATGCTAATTTTAATAAACATTTAGACGGCACTTAAGAGATTTTGCATCTGCATTTCATATAGGAATACACGAAACAGAGGAAGAAAAAAAATGATGCATATATATATATTATATATATATAATATACCCAAAAAAAGCAAGTATAAAAAATGTTGCTGTGAGCCAGAAGTTCTTGCTTCCAAAGTTAAATGTATAATGTTTTTTTAGTTTTTTTAGAACAAGCTGCTGTAGTATATAAAAGACAAACTAAGTTAAAAGAATGTCACAAAAGGCACTTGAACGAAGCAGTTCGGCAAGAAACAGGGAGCCATGCTTGCTCTGGCATAGTGCCCAACTTGTTGCTCATGGCATTCTGCTGCACAGTGAGGCAATAGACTTCAAAAACTCTTTTGGTAGCCATTAGAAAGTCACCATTTGGCAATTCCCGCATATGCTTTTGTCGGCTGGTAATAAAGATGTAGCAATTTTTAGCTGTTATTAACATAGGATAAACCAATATCCTTGCATCTTAGTGACGAGCAGGATCATCTTTCACAATTTTGTTGTTATAATGTATTACCAGCAGTATCTTGCTGTGTGTTTGTTTTAGCAGAAAAGCGCAAGGTCCACAATGTATTTCTTCCTGATCGACACCAATACCCTGCTTTGTGTATTTGAACAGTTATCTTAAATCATCCATCTCTGAATGCCCAGCTTTTAAACAAACACACCTTTCACCAACATATCGTGGAAGTCTATTAAGCAGTTTCTACTTGAATTATATCTTAAAGGTATAGTCACCAAAATTGAATATGCTGTCATCTTTTCCATATCAAAATTGTTTCTTCTGTAGTCCCATTTTTTTCTTGTTTCTTCTTTCAATATTGCAGCCCACATTCATTCATTCATTCATTTCTGTCACCATATTACGGCGATATGTGTATTGTCCATATATACTTCTGCAATGCTTTTTGCTGGGAGCCTTTATAATGCAAATTCCCTGTCTGAGAGCTGTGCCTAAATGTCATGGCTTGCTAAGGACCAGTATTCAGTGGGGATTATAGGAAATAGCACGCACTCCACACACATGGAATAATGGGATCCCAGGGTCTCCTCTGAGAATGCTGACATCGCCATGACAACTGTCAGCATTCTGTTTGCATACAATACATTCTGGAACAAACTACTTATATAACAGAGGATCTTTGTATAAACAAAAATGATCTTTTTAATGCTGAATGCCTGGTCGTCAAGAGGACAATATATTCAGTGATGCAGAGGAATTTAATCTGTCCTACCTAATATGAATCAGCATGCTTTAGTTTTCCTTTTCAAAATGGAGACAAAATGTTTCATGTTAGTGGAAAATGTGCATAGATAATATGATGAAATATACTTATATTATTTTTTCTAGGCCATCTATGTGAATCTGAGGGGACTTCATACTTCATAAAATCAATCAATCAATCAGTCAGTCAGTCAGTCAGTCAGTCAGTCAGTCAGTCAGTCAGTCAGTCAGTCAGTCAGTCAGTCAATCAATCAATCAATCAATCAATCAGTCAGTCAGTCAGTCAGTCAGTCAGTCAGTCAATCAATCAATCAATCAATCAAGCAATCAATCATTCAGTCAGTCAGCAGTCCAATAGTCATCAATCAATCAATCAATCAATCAATCAATCCACTCGTCAGTCAGTCAGTCAGTCAGTCAGTCAGTCAGTCAATCAATCAATCAATCAATCAAGCAATCAATCATTCAGTCAGTCAGTCAGTCAATCTGAGAGCATCATTTTTTTGCCACTTCATTTGATGTTTTGTAATATGTAGCAATGCAATTCTAATATTTTAAATGTGACTTAAATGTCACTTTCTTTTTAGGATCACTGTATATATATTAAAAATATACTATATATGTATTGGTCCATTGTATGTAAAAATGCCATTTCAAAGTCTCAAAGTGCCCTATTACCATATGATACCATCATTAAAGGACACACAGTCCTGTACTTTATTATAAGGATTAACATATCTTGTCCCTCAAAGCATATTGATAATAATAATAATAATTAATTACATTTATATAGCGCTTTACATTGTCAGGGGGTATCTCCTCATCCACCTGGATGATGTGACGGCAGCCATATTGCGCCAGAACGCCCACCACACACCAGCTCATTGGTGGAGAGGAGACAGAGTGATGAAGCCAATCAGCAGATATGGGGATGGTTAGGATGCCATGATGATCAGAGGCCAATGGGCAAAAATTTGGCCAGGATGCCGGGGTTACACCTCTACTCTTTTCGAAAGACATGGATTTGTAATGACCACAGAGAGTAAGGACCTCGGTTTAACGTCTCATCCGAAAAACGATGAACGTTGCTGCTTTTTACAGTATAGTGTCCCCATCACTACACTGGGGCATTAGGACCCACACAGACCACAGGGTGAGCATCCCCTGCTGGCCTCACTAACACCTCTTCCAGCAGCAACCTAGTTTTCCCAGGAGGTCTCCCATCCAGGTACTGACCAGGCTCAACCATGCTTAGCTTCAGTGGGCAACCAGTCTTGGGCTGCAGGGTGATATGGCTGCCTATGATATTAGCACACTTTTTAATTATAATAGGTCTACTGATCACTTTTGGTTATGCTGAGTATATAAGGAAACATCTGCTGTTGTCCCACACAAACAGACACCATATGAATCGAATTAACCTCACTGTTTATCATCTGCAAATCTTGGAAATGGGCTCAGATCTGATCAGCAGAAACCCATGACTTCCCTGTATGTGTAACTCCTGGGTTTGTGGGGGATGTTGATAAATACATTATGCCCATAATAGAAGGATATTCCCTTTCAGAGCAGACACAGTCCACCCTCTGCTGCTCTTTACCATGTTACTGATCTCTAATCAATAAGATCAAGGACAGTCTTCCAGAGCGCCAGATTATGTAGCAATACAAAACGTACTGTGGTGATTGTATATGTATAAGTACTGTTATCTCATATTGAATTCTATCTGTAAACTCTGAACTAGCATACAGAAATCTTTTGTATTTCATAACTATGGCGCAACACTCTCCCTTCACATAATATTAATGTTTTACTCAGTTAAGAGCAACCAGACATGAAATAAACACTTTCTAGTGGTTATTGGCTTTAACCCTGGTGTCCACATATACTTAACTCTCATTTTCACAGACACAGTTATGATATGTAGACTCTGTTGTTTTTTTAAATGAACATTATTATTATTATTATTGTTGTTATTATATATTCTTATTAATAAAATTAACTAGATATTTATATTTCTACATATTGTGTTGTATTATTTGGAGCGGCATAGAGTGTCTGACTCGTTGGACGACACTCTCTTTTTCCAACAAATGATCATGGGTTCATCTTTATAAACATGAAATGTCTATTTTAATGGATTAACAGTATTCAGTATGAACAGAATAAGATCCATAACAGTAATGGTAGTCCAATGGACTGTGACAGATTTACTTGATCTTTATCTTCCTGATGAATATAGCATTTTCATGTCAAAATTGTGTTTATCTCTCAAACAGCCACTTTAAGGGAAGAGAAAATAACAATGTTAAGTACAGTTTGTCCCCACATAATTTACTGTCACAATGTATTGTCGGTTACTCTGTTGAGCAGCACATTGCTAGGTGGTTTCTGGGGTCTTCTAGGAGGTTGTTAAGTTGCTTACTGACCCACATCAAAAGAACCCACCACCAAGTCTCTATGATAGTCTGGTATAATTGTCTACTGTATTTTCTTACTTTTCCACCATTTTATCATCTGCCAGGTCAAAAAAAAAAACCTTTAGTCCAATAACACCTATTTTTAACAAGCTGCATTTTTTTAGGCATCATTCATATCCGTAGCATAAAGTGCAGGCCAAATTATAGTACTTAGATGCTTTGCTCCCTTAACAGTAATATAATAAACCAAGAATTAAAAAAAAAATAAATAAATAAAAAGTTAGAAACTCAGAAATGTGGTGTGAACTTGCTATCCTCTGATACTAAACCTTGGGCCACAAATACTTTCACATGCATGAATTCCCTTCAGCCGTCTTGCCTGTCGTCATCATCGTCATCATCATTTCATCCCTGTCCTCTTCTCATGCACTCAGATTGAGACATGCTAAGAATTGGGCTCATCTTTTTTAATATTGAATGGTGGAGACGGTCTCTGGTTCCTCCTCCAAGCGTAGCATTGTTCTAAGCAAGCTTCAATGCATATGACACCTGATCTGCTGTCACTTTAGCACAGATCACTGCTCTTTTAATCTGCCCTGTCCTTAGAGGAGTGTTTCTACCCATGATGCAGTTGAACTGGTTTGCATTATGGATCTGGCTACAAGTTTGTCCTTTTAGTGGTGATGAAGTACAAACATGTCAGAACCAGTACTATTTCATTACCTCTCTATTTCACAGTTTATTACAGGACAATCATTTGCAAAACAAAACAAAAACAAAACTGAGAATTAGGGGGAAATATGCATAATTGTCATAAAAATCATTTTACAATACTACAACAAAGACAAATCTTAATGGTCCTAAAATAAGATAATTTCTTTTCAGCAAAATATTATTTATTTATTAGATTTTTGGGCTGAAAATGCCTGGATGTATTATTTATTGAATTACACCCGGAGACAAAAAAGTTTTTTTGTTTGTGTTTTTTTAGATTTTTCAAAACAATCTATAGGTGCATCTCAATAAATTATAATGTCGTGGAAAATTTCAGTAATTCAACTCAAATTGTTAAACTAGTGTATTAAATAAATTCAATGCACACAGACTGAAGTAGTTTAGTCTTTGGTTCTTTTAATTGTGATAATTATGGCTCACATTTAACAAAAACCCAATCAATTCACTATCTCAACAAATTAGAAAACTTCATAAGACCAATAAAAAAATAGTGAATGGGTGGCTATGGAAAGTATGTTCATTTACTGTAAATGTACTCAATACTTGGTTGGGGCTCCTTTTGCTTTAATTACTGTTTCAATTCGGCGTGGCATGGAGGTGATCTGTTTGTGGCACTGCTGAGGTGGTATGGGAGCCCAGGTTTCTTTGACAGTGGCCTTCAGCTCATCTGCATTTTTTGGTCTCTTGTTTCTCATTTTCCTCTTGACAATACCTCATAGATTCTCTATGGGGTTCAGGTCTGGCGAGTTTGCTGGCCAGTCAAGCACACCAACACATGCTCATTTAACCCAACTTTTGGTGCTTTGGCAGTGTGGCAGGTGCAAATCCTGCTGGAAAATGAAATCAGCATCTTCAAAACGCTGGTCAGCAGACGGAAGCATGAAGTGCTCCAAAATTTTTGGTAAACGGGTGCAGTGACGTTGGTTTTCAAAGAACACAATGGACCAACACCAGCAGATGACATTGCACCCCAAATCATCACAGACTGTGGAAACAAAATCATCAGAAGGCTGCGGTTCTCTCGGTTGGTTGTGCATCTTTTTCTTCCACACTTTTTCCTTCCACTCAACTTTCTGTTAACATGCTTGGATAACAGCACTCTGTGAACAGCCAGCTTCTTTGGCAATGAATTTGTGGCTTACCCTCCTTGTGAATGATTGTCTTCTGGACAACTGTCAAACCAGAAGTCTTCCCCATGATTGTGTAGCCTAGTGAACCAAACTGAGAGACCATTTTGAAGGCTCAGGAAACCTTTGCAGGTGTTTTGAGTTGATTATCTGATTGGCATGTCACCATATTCTAATTTGTTGAGATAGTGAATTGGTGGGTTTTTGTTAAATGTGAGCCAAAATCATCACAATTAAAAAAAACAAAGACTTAAACTTCTTCAGTCTGTGTGCATTGAATTTATTTAATACATGTGTTTCACAATTTGAGTTGAATTACTGAAATAAATGAACTTTTCCATGACATTCTAATTTATTGAGATGCACCTGTACATACTACGCACACCAGTTGAACTGAACCGATTATAAGATGACTATATTAAAATTATCCTTATTGTCAGAAATATGCAGTTATTGTACATCAACATTTTGGCTGTGTGTCATGGTTAGAGGTTAGGTTTAAACAAATAAATAAATTCTTCAAATAGCTGGACTCAGCAGAAGGAAATGGAGGTAAGGAATTTCTGCCCAAACCCAGAAGAACATAAACACTCTGCATGTACCTGCTCCCTTCAGGAAACCTGCTTCAGCTCACATGGAATAATTTAAACTGGAGCGGAGACAAGCTGTATGTAGTCATGTAAATGTAAATGATGTCTCTCTGATGTAGGTTGTTTATGCTGCACCATCCCACTTCCTACTGTTTATTATGTTCTCATTTTGCGGCATTCTTTGCCTTTCAGCTCCCAGTAAAAAAGAAAAAAAAAAGTCAAAAGGGAAAAAAAGCTACTTCCTTCCTCTCACATTGTTTTCTCTCTGTCATCAGCTTCAGCATATGCAGATATCCAATGGGAACAGCCTCATCAGCCGAGAAACCCGGACAGGGATCCATTTGATTACCCTCATCGTGAGATCCCCCCGTTGGCCAGTTATACTCCTCAGCCTGATTACATGACAGGGGATGATGATCTCATCAAGCCTAAAAAGCTGATTAATCCAGTGAAATCCTCTAAAAGCCACCAGGAGCTTCAACGGGAGCTGCTTATGAACCATAAACGGTATGAGGAAACACAAATTTACAGTACATAAACAATCTTGCAAGGATGACAAATCCAGTGCAAACTGTCTGTGATGGCTTAATTCTGCGATCATACTTTGCAATCTGATAATGAGTCCAAAATAGACTGATTGGCGTTTTCTTGTTTACATTCCTTTGAAATTAGTACACTGTAAGTCCCTGTAAATCATCTGCTAAATGGCAAATAATACTCACATACAGAGTGAGGAACACTTTTTTAAATGTTTCTGAGGGTAGGTGATGTAAACAGACGTTCAATCCCAACCATTTATCATCTCTGTGCTCCTGAGCAAGATATTTAACCCTAGGTCGCAGTCTCTGTAATAGGCTACAGGTGTTCCCTGTTGAAAAAACCAGCATATGCTGGTTAGGTATGTTTTGACGCTGGGATGCTAGTTTAAGCTGGTCTTTTCCTGGTTTATGCTGGTCCTTTGCTGGTTTAAGCTGGTCCTTTGCTGGTTTATGCTGGTCCTTTGCTGGTTTAAGCTGGTCCTTTGCTGGTTTATGCTGGTCCTTTGCTGGTCCTTTTGCTGGTTTATGCTGGTCATGTGCTGGTAAAGGACCCGCATAATCCAGCAAAGGACCATCTTAAACTAGCAAAGGACCAGCATAAACCAGCAAAGGACCAGCATAAACCAGCAAATGACCAGCTTAAACCAGTATCCCAGCATCAAAACATACCTAACCAGCATATGCTGGTTTTTTCAACAGGGTTGTAAGTCCCTTTGAATAAAAGGTTGCCTTTAAATGACTACTTACAGGTAAACGTATAGTTCCCAATGCTTACAGTTCAACCACTGTTGGAGATTTTGCTAAATAGGACATGTTGATCCTGTAACCCCTTTCCTATCAACCAATCAAGGCTTAGGAGTAAGGGTTAGGTTTAAAGATGGCACTAGCATTTGAAGAACAATCGTACATCTCACATTTCCCTCTGATTCTAGATCTCTTTAATAGCTAGTTTAGCGGTTAATGATATGCTTAGGACTGTGTTTGTTTGACAGGACAAACATGTTGATCCTGGAATCATGTTCACCACTCAGCTACTTAATTTCTCAGCACATCTGGACTGGTTGTGATTGATATTTTGAACAATTTTGATACTTTAAACAACCATTAATATGTCATCACAAATGTACTAAATGTCTTTTCATGTATGTCATAAATACATTTATGCCTCTTAAATTCCCTAGCAACAATGAATCATTGCAATAAGCAAAAAATAAACCTAAGTCTCCAAGTAGTGAATTGGAAAACCTTCAGTTTGCCCTCAAGTCCCTTGCTCTCAATGTTAGCACTTCGATTAGCATTGTGCAGTTACTTGGTAGCAGCACATTACAATGCCACCCCTTACTTCTGTAATACCAGTAAATGTGGTAAAGGTGAACACACTCTCTCTGTCTGAGCAAAGGTGTCTAAAGCCCTCAGGAGTGGGCAATATAAGCAACTTTATCCTTACCTCTCCTTCCATTCCTTTCTTTCCTAGACACTTTAAGAGGTCTACAATTTAAAGAACGTAAGGCTCAGCCAATGAAGACCAATTAGATATATAGTGTTCACATCCCACTCGGGTCCTGTCTTGTATCACACAAGGGATATGAGCACTTATCTAAAGGGGCCAACAATAGATCTTTGCTGTTTATGCTGCAGATCCTGTGGCACAGAACTCAGAGTGTTCTTGAGTGCATTGTTATTTCCAGCAGTGAGATCTTCAAAATTGTCTTACAACAAAGTGAGTTGTGACAAAAACACACTACCATCCCACTCAGGAGCAGTATATTTTTAGTATATTTTTAACGTATCTAAGTATGTTTGCCATTCAAGTCATGTTGGAGGGATTGTGTTTATGAGTTGATTGCAAATGAAGTTTACAATCAGTGTAAAGTCATAATTATTGGTGGGAACACTGTTACCTTCTTTAATCCCTGAATATCTGGGTTTGGGGATGAAATTTTTTTTGTTTTATTTATCTTAATGTATTTTAATTGTGAATGTTTATGTGACCATTTGGAGTGTACACAGTTTGCCTTAAAGCTAGCTAGAAATATGTAGAATATGTAGTTGTTTATCAAATCAATTTGTCTAATCTACTTATCAAAATCCCCTGAATGCCTTCTGTGTCACTGTTATAATTTCAGAACTCATGAGTAGGAACTTTCCAAGTAAACTTAAATGTTGAATATCATCCTGCAGTTCTCAGCTGGGGGCCAGCAGGGGGTGCTCACCCTAAGCTTTCGTATGGGTCCTATTGGCCCAGTGTAGTGATGGGGACACTATACTGTAAAACAAATCATTGTATTTTGGCTTAAACCAGGATCCTGTCAATTTGTAGGTTGTTTCTTGATCTGAATCCTGGCCAAATGTGCCCACTGGTCTCTATCACTCATGGTTTCCTAATCAATTCCATGAACATAGATTATCTACATCACAGTGGCCCTGTCCCAAATGGCACCACAATCAATTTTTTTGTCTTCCTCTGAGTCTACACTTTCATGATGCAATGTCACTAAGTAATGGTATAGTAACTAATAATGGTCACTTATGAGCACCCATCTAAAACCTACAATGACAAACAGGATTATTCAATTCTGTTCCTGCAGGGCCATGACCAGCAGAATTTAGTTTTAACTGTATTCAAACACACTTGTTTGTAACAATTAAGCAATTCTGAAGACCTTTATTAGCTGGTTCTGATGTGTTTAATTAGGGATGAAACTGCATTTTCCAGGTTTTAGCCCTGCAGGAATGGAATTGAACCCTGCCCTATACGGTCAAGGATGCACATGAAGTGTACCATTTGGGTAGTGTTGGGTGTAACGCGTTACTAAAGCCCCGTTTCCACTGCAGGAACTTTCCCCAGGAACTAGGTACTTTGGACTGGTACTCAGTGTGTTTCCACCGCAGGAACCAGGATCTAAATGAAGTTCTGGGTAAAAATTTGCCCCTCAGAAAGTCCCTGCTCGCGAGGTAGTACTTTTTCAAAGGTCCAGAACTTTCAGGGGCGGGACTTGGGCGCTGAACATGCTGGAGTTCACGCAGCATTGTATTTCAACCACCATATATTCGCATTTTTTTTTATATTACTGTTATCGTGTCATGAAATGTAGTTTTTAAAGTATTTCAGGCGAGAATGTAGTTGTTTAAAACTCAAATCTGCGGTTTATTTATAAAGACAGCGCATATTTTAAAATGTGATTTGCCGATTTCGGAGACGTGAGCTCCACACATTCAGCGGGCGCTAAGTGCTCATGTTTCCCGACAAGAGCAGCCTCAACTCGGCTAGTCCTTCTGACATTTGCCGCTGGCTCTGATGTCTCTGTAGTGGTTAAACATAAGATATAATTCGTTTTTGGTAAATCTAACAGGTAACCTTTGGTGTTTATTCTGTTAATCTATTAATATGTTAAAATGAAAATGAAAAGAGGCAATGCTGTTTGATATATTTAGTTTCACTTTAATGTATGTACGTTCCCCGAACTACATTTTTGAGGCTATTGATATGTTTAAAAGAAAACTAAAAGAGGCAGTGGTGTTTGATATCATATTTCTTCATATTGTAAATGCATACAGTGTAGATAACCGGATTAGCCAAGGCGAGCTGACTGTTGTTATCAAGTACGCTGCTGTTCCATTTGCAAAATTACCGGACTTGCGTCCTCCCGTCCTCAGGAGTTCACACTCCCGAGTCGAACTCGCGAAGTCCGTACCGAGGATGCAAGCCCGAAATTTGCGTACTTGGTATTGAGAAATGCGCGCAGACCTACGTCACCAGACTATTTGCCTAATCTTCTATGTACTTTAGACCGCGATGGAAAACGCCAGGCAGCAGTAGGTCGGGGGGGGAAAAAGTTCCGAGAAAAAAAAAAGTTCCGGAAAAATTTATGGAAGTAAAATAATGCCATATGTCTTTGAAACAAAAAAAGCATGTTGAATAGCTCTAACTGAAAACATAATGCATTGCATTAACAGTGCTTGCATTTTAATGCCTTGTATTTCCAGGGCTTGCATTTTAGGTCCTGAAATTTAACATAGTTGTCTAATTTAAGCTGTGAATATTTCAATTCAAAAAATGTCACACGCATTTTCATATTTAAAAATTCAATAATTCATATTCACCTTCTAGAATTCACTTCCCAAGTATTCAATCTGTTTAAAAATACGATGTATAATATTTGACAGGCAAATTTCAGTCAATTTTATTTCACTTTCCAAATTCGCTTCCACAAATTCAGTGGTTAAAATTCGACAGAAAATTCGGCATTGCACATCCGGGAGCTGCAGGAATAGCAGTAGAGCACCGATGCTTGATCTGCAGCTGCTGTCAGTCGCTCACCAGCAGGTGGCGCAAGCGGCTGTTGATGAAGTCATTTACAAAAACTGATCTGCAGAAATGGAGCAAGCGCTAAGTAGTTTTGATCATCGGGGCCAGTATAAACATGCGGAAAAGCTGATTGTGTGTATGTTTAATTCAACATCTTCGCTGTTTCCCGTAGCCTACATGTAAGCAGCTTTCTCTACCACAAAGGAGATTATAATGCTATTTTACCCAACGCTTAAGTACAGAACTAACATTACATCTGAGGAAGACATATGTTGCTTTTGGTTGCTTAGTTTCAGTAACTTTGCATCATGACTTGTGTGACGCTGTGCTGTAATAATGGGGATCCCCTCACGTCACACTCCAGGATTCCCCAAAGACGCATAACGCGCCTCAGTGAACTAATGGCACTTTTCCACTACGTGGTACAACTCGGCAGCAGACAACAAAACTTTTTGGTTGTTAAAAAAAAGGTGCGCTCGTTCAAAACAGTTGCGTTCAATCCTTGGATGGGCTGTGCTGATTTAAATCTAGCGTTTTTTTTGTGTTTGTGTCGCAAGTTCAGTGATGCAGGTAGTGATGATTCTCTCCGGCCAATCCGTGATCAGCAGAGTTTACACGTCACGTTTTGGTAACGGTACGGTTCACTTGGAACTCCAACCGAGGTGGTACTAAAAAAAGTACCAGGTACCATGTACTGTACCCAGTGGAAACCTCCCCAAAAGTGAACCGTACCGAGCTGTACAGTGCCGTACCATGCAGTGGAAAAGCAACATAATACAGTGATATACGACCTCAGATCTCAGAATACACTTTATTGATGATTATGCAAACTATATCGACAGTTAAGCAAATGTAGAATATGAACGAACACTAAGGTTCCACGCTGTTTCTGGGCTCATCTGCTTAAATGTACATACTATACAGTAATATATTTTATTAATTAGATGCCGAATTTAATCGTTTATTATCACTGTCTTGAGGCAATAAATGTTGTGGTTGTCTTATGGGATGATATAATCGATATTGCCAATAACTGCCCTAGGCAATACTTCCCTTAGACAATGCAGAAAATTAAGAAAAAAAATTACAGTAATTCACCAAAATGGGGTTTTTCGTGTTCCAAATGTTGAATGTTACTAGCATGTTACTAGTGACCAGACTGACTTGCTACAGTTTAAATTTTGCCAATATCTTCCTCACTGTATAGTATATCATTATTCTTAAAGGGGTCATATGATGCTTTTTTAAAGATCATTATTTTGTGTATTGGGGCTGGTAACAGAATATGTTGACATGCTTTAAAACACATTATTTTTCAAATACTGTAAATATTGTAGGTCCTCTATGCCCTGCCGCTCTCAAACGCTTCGTTTTCTACAAAGTCCCTCCTTCCGACAAGCGCAGTCTGCTCTGATTGGCCAGCTGACCCAGTGCATTGTGATTGGCCGAACACCGCAAGCACTCGTCAGAAATGTAACGCCCCTTACCATAATCACAGCTTCATCTTTCAAAATAAATATCAAGACAATTAATAATGTCATTAGTTTTACCATCAATTCAAGCCCGAAAGGGGAACAGACACAGTAATGATGAAGTACACAAGCCGCGGTTAAGACAGCTGACTACTGTGATGTGACCCCGTCTCTCTCTCTCTATTTCTCTCACACACACGCGCAAACACACGCACGCACGCACACACCACACACACGATGCGCAAAACTCTGCATTCGAACAGTCAATAGCAAATACTTAAACTAATAACAAAACAGTAGCTGATTCAGAAGCGCCAGATTGTCATAGCAAAGTCAGAATTACCTCCTCTCCTAGGTTCACGAAACGGTCGTCCATAAAATGCATTGATATTCTGTTGTAAGTAATCTTAAAGATTACATCTACTTTCGGAAGGCCAAATAAAATGATTTTGCTTTCGCCTAGAAACACACAGAGTCTCTCTGACATGGCTGCTTCAACACTAACTGAGGTTACTGAAACCACGCCTTCTTTTTTTGCGTGAACATTTAGGCGGCATTATGCTAAATCTTCCCACATAGTGACGTAGGTTTGTGGGGGCGTGTTAGAACGAGCCATGTTAGGGGGGCGTGGCAGAGTCTTAACTTTGGATATTAAAGAATATCTCGTTGGGTTTGTGACTTTAGTCTTTGCAACTTCAGGGATATTATCTAAGCACAATCAGCTTGTAAACTCCAAAGAGAAAGAAAAACTTGAAATCGCATCATAGAACCCTTTAAGAAATTACTGTAATTCACATAAAGTTATTGTTTTATGTTCCAAAGTTTGTAGTACATTCCTAGTGACCAGACTGACTTACTACACGTTACACAAATTTTGCCAATATCTCCCTTACTGTACATAAATATAGTAATATTTTATAATACAACCGTTGGAACATGTAAAACCCTTTCCAGGGATCTTTTATCTGCAAATAATTGTGTACTGTACATATATGAAGGGAGGGATTGGCAAATTCTCACCTGTAGAAAATCACTATGAGCAATACAAGCTTTAGAATTTGACAGTGCGTTATTTTAAATGTTAATTAAAATACATGGACGTTTTAACCCAGTCGGCGGAAGGGCAGACGGTCCCTTGGGTGCTATAGCGCGGGCAATACTTTCTTCGGTTTAAATTGGCAAAAGCAACAATATAAACCTAGGCGTTTTTTTATGTAGATTATAAAGTGGTTCATATGTGAAATAATCGTGGTATTGATCTCTTTGTAGGACTGTGACTCTATAGATCAGTGGTAAGGTGGAAAGCAATTTCAAGAAAATGCAGAGCGTTGCGTTTCTTTATGACCCATTTGTTGCCTGTATATAGTTTGCGACTAATCAAAAGTGTTATCTGAGATCTGAGGTCTTATATCGCTGTATTAGTCACTGAGGCACGTTACCAGTCCTTGGGGATCCTGGCGTGTGTGTGAGGGATAACAGTATTAAAGCACAGCGTCAAAACAAAGTTCTATTGATACAAAGTTACGGAAAATAAGCAACTGAAAGCAATATATGTTTTCCTCAGATATAATGTTAGTTCTGTACTTCAGCGTTGGGTAAAACAGCATTATAATCTACTTTGTGGTATAGAACGCTGCTTACATGTTTGCTACGGGAAACAGATTTTGAATTAAAGACAAGATGTTGAATTAAACACACACAATCAGCTTTTCCACATGTTGATACTGGCCCCGATAATCAAAACTTTACTTAGCGCTTGCTCCATTTCTGCAAATCAGATTTTGTGAATGAAAGACTTAATCCACCTGTTGCTTTGGTCTTCATCAACAGCCGCTTCCTGCAGCTCCCGGATGTGCAATGGCGAATAATCTGCCGAATTTTAACCACTGAATATGTGGAAGCGAATTTGTAAAATGAAAAAAAATGGACTGAAAATTGCCTGTCAGATATTATACATCGTATTTTTAAACAGAATTCATATTTTGGAAGTGAATTCTGGAAGGTAAATATTAATTATTAAATTTTTAATTATGAAAATGTGTGAAATATTTTGAACTGAAATATTCACAGCTTAAATAAACAACTATGTTAGATTCCAGGACCTAAAAATACAAGGCATTAAAATGCAAGCACTGTTAATGCAATGCATTATTTTTTCAGTTAGTACAATTCAACATGCTTTTTTGTTTCAAAAACATATGGCATTATTTTTCTTCCATAAAATTGTGTCCAGCAGCTTAAGTTATGAGTTACTGTAATTAAATTACTTATCCCCTGAAAAAAGTGAAAGTAAATGATTATGTTTAATTGTAGGTAATTTAATTACGGTATCTTATAAAGTCCATTTCGGCATTTGCGTTAAGTTCTAAAATCAATATTGAATTTGAAATCTAAATTTATCATCTAAAGGTAAAATTGAATGCAGCGTCTTTAACCCTCTGCATGCCGGCGCATTCACTTGCAGTTTTTCCTGATTCACAGAGAAACCTTGAATACTCAGATACAGATAAGACTAAAATCAATCGAATCTATAAATGGTATACTTTTATTTGTGTACACTGACAATAACAACAAAACACTGTGATTTTGTAAAATAAACAAAACAAACAGGGTGCGCTTTCTGCTGTTTTGGTCTCCGTGAACTTATTTCTGAAACGCATCACAAAAATTAACTGAAACTTGGCGAATACTTCACACAGATGTGAGAAGTATGTCTATAGAAAACTTGAAGTGTCTACTTTTAAATTAATCAATTCAAACAAATATTCTCTGATTATGTAATCTGTATGAAACTAAAGCGAGGTACAGTCTTTCCCGTCTTAGAGCTCATTATCTGCAGACATACCTGCACGCAAACACCCTCATCACCTAGATACAAAAAAAAAATCCGTATTCGTCTACTTTTCATTGTTTTTGGAAGAAGACGTGAGGAATAAGCCGGAATTTACCTCAGAAGAACAGTGCGATCTGACGCGGCTTTATTCAGTGGAGGAGATCATTAGTTAAAGTGTTTTTTTTGTTTTTTTTTACATAAACTTTTTACTTGTTGGGATTTTCCTATCTTGCCAAACTGAAATGTGTGAAAGAGAGTAAAATATAATGAAATATGATATGCATCCATAAACACAATATATAGGCAACTTATACATGTAGGCTAAATGTCGTACGAATCGAGGATGTAAATATTTTGCTATCATGTAATCAAAATATGAGATATAATACGATATAAATAGAAAAGTAATGTGAATGTTCATACTGCAGTGCAGCATGATGAACTTTACAGTCTAGGAATGTTTAGATCAGTGTTTACTGATCTACAGATGTCGATGTTTATAGTGTGCTAAGCAATAAGAATTTAACTTATAAAATGTCAGAATGTTGTTTATGAACTGTGTGGTAATACAGACAAAGCATATGTGCATGAATGACAGTACAAAATCATGTTTCTTTTTTTTAGGAATGGACAAAATTAGTAGTGACTGCTAATGTTGTATACATGTACAGTATGTCAATTTGTATGAAATATGATACTTATTGCTTAGAAAAGTGTAATGCTTACAGCTTGATACATGTACCCATGGTTTCACAGACAAGGCTTAAAGGGTTAGTTCACCCAAAAATGAAAATTAGCCCATAAATTACTCACCCTCAAGTCATCCTAGGTGTATATGACTATCTTCCTTCAGATGAATACAATCGGAGTTATATTAAAAATTGTCTTTGATCATTCAAGCTCTATCATTGCAGTCAGCGGGTGTTGCATGCATCAGTCCAAAAGCACTTAATTAAAATGCGCCCATCCATTAAAAAAAGTGTCTCACGGCTCCGGGGGGTGAACACAGTCCTTCTGTAACGAATCGATGAGTTTTTGTAAGAAAAATATCCATATTCAAAACGTAATAATCACTTTAATGTAGCTTGGGCCAACAGTTGTACACTGGAAGCAGCTCCGGGCGGATGACGTATGAGGTCGGCTTTGCGCATGCTCCGTTCAGAAAGTTATGCACGCGGGACGCGCATCAGCGGAGAGAGAGATCAAAACAAAACAACGGTCACTAATTAGAAGTTCAAAACGAGGATTTGTAAAGAAACATGTCGGAGGATTTCGATATAAGCCAAGCGGAGACTGGTTTTCCTTTGCTAAACAAATGATACTTTGCTTCCATTGCTCCTGTAAACAAACGTTGGTTTCCACGAGACTCACCGGCGCATGCGCAGCGCTGACCTCATACGTCATTCCCCCGGAACTGCTTCTGTTTACAGCAGTGAGCGCAAGCTAGATTAAAGTGTTTTTACGTTTTGAATATGGATATTTTTTTACAAAAACGCATCGATTCGCTACAAAAGGCCTTTGTTCACCCCCCCAGAGCCATGTGAGACACTTTCTTTTATGGATGGGCACATTTATTTCACTTCTTTTGGACTGAAGCAATGCAACACGCCAGTTGAGTGCCATGAAATAGCTTGAAAGATCAAAGACAATTTTTAAATAACTCCAACTGGATCCGTCTGAAAGAAGAAAGTCATATACACCTAGGATGATTGAGGGTGAGTAATTTAGGGGCTAATTTAAATTTTTATGGGAAACTAACCCTTTAAGCTCTGTCGCAGACTAAAATACATTTCTGAGTTGTTTTAACTGAAAGAAACTTACACTGACATACCTTAAAATACAGTATGTCAGTTCCATTGTTTTATGTCAAGAAGCAACAGTAATGTTTTCTTCTGGCACATTTAAAAGTTACTTAAAACTTTACTTTTCTAAAGCTTATTTGTTATTCAGATATTTTGCAGAGTAATTATATTTGTTAACCAAAGAAGGTTAAATTTTTTATTAAAATGCTTAAGTATTACAGTTGTTTTAAAGCTAAAAGGTTAAACTATTCCATGTAGTACATATTCCAACTAAAATAATTAAGAGTTTAATTTCTGTGAATACAGGTTTTAGGGATATATATAATATACGATATAGATATAAAGTAATGTGAATGTTTATACTGCAGCATGATGAATGTTACAGTCTAGGAATTTTTAGATCAGTGTTTGATCTACTATCAGATGTTGATGTTTATAGTGTGCTTAACAATAAAAATGTATTTTATAAAATATCAGAATGTTGTTTATGATCTGTGTGGTAATACAGACAAAGCATATGTGCATGAATGACAGTACAAAATCATGTTTCTTTTTTTTAGGAATGGACAAAATTAGTAGTGACTGCTAATGTTGTATACATGTACAGTATGTCAATTTGTATGAAATATGATACTTATTGCTTAGAAAAGTGTAATGCTTACAGCTTGATACATGTACCCATGGTTTCACAGACAAGGCTTAAAGGCGTCTGAGTTGACACCCAAACATGAAAAATTAGCCCATAAATATCTCACCCTCAAGTCATCCTAGGTGTTTGACTTTCTTTTTTCAGACGAATCCAGTTGGAGTTATTTAAAAAATTGTTCTTTGACTTTCAAGCTGTTTCATGGCACTCAGGGGGTGTTGCATGCATCAGTCCAAAAGCACTTAATTAAAATGCGCCCATCCATTAAAAAAAGTGTCTTTAATCAATTAATGAATAATTCAGTTACTTATTGAGTAATTAAGTTACTTTTCAGACAGAGTAATTAGAAAAGTAATTTAAATACAATATTGAGGATGTAATTAGTAATGAATTACTTTTTTTTTTTAAGTAACTTACCCAACATTTGGGAAAGGGCCTAGGGCTCATCTTCACCAAAAGTTAGTGGGAGTTCTGATGTATCATCCAGGTGGGTACTACACACTGGTAGAGGAGATTTTCTTGACCTTCTCAAGAGTAGACTGACTGCAATTAAGCTATTTTTAATTAAGATTAGCTCATCAGTCTACATACTTCCCCAACACATTAATAAAGGCTGGAGCTAAATTCTGTGGGAAGGTGGCCCTCTAGGAGCTGTGCTGAGACTAATACAAACCAATGTAGTTGCAGACAGCATGAGTGGAGAGCCTATTTATAAGATCTTTCATTACAGAGAAGAAGTCACTGTTTGTGTGGGTGCATTCGTTAGAGTTTGCCCTCTGTACCAATACGAAAAACTTTAAGCCACAGAGATCTTACTGGCACAGTGCCGTGTCAGCCATTAAGTGGGTATATTTTAGTCCCTGTTGGTCCTGAGAGACCCTGCAGAAGACAGTCAATCTGTAGAGGACATTAAGAGAGAGAGAGAGGGTTGTGGATCTCACATGTGCACAGAATACAGTGGGCATCAAAGATGGCACATTAGGCATAAGGGTGGCAGAGGAAACAGGTCACTCTCAGAACAGTGCCACTTTTCTCAAGATAAGCTATTTATGTGCCAGTGATGTCACAGAACTCTTTACTAGAAGAGCAACGCTAAACACTGACAACATCACTCAGGAAAAGTGATGCTAAAAGAAGACACTAAAGGGGGAGACAAATTTGGCTCAGATGTCCCTGTTAGCCAGGATAGGGAAAAAAGAAACCATCTATGGATCATTTCAGGAACAGATCGATGCCAGCGATCTGAGCAAGGTTCAGAAAGTGACTATTCATAGCCAAGAGCTGAGATAGGACTAAAGACCAGCATGTTATTATTATGAGGCCTCTCAGGAGCTGTCCGGGGGCTGTTGTCTCTCTTGTTATCTTCATTAAATGGCCCTTGTGTTTATTTGTTGTTGTCTGGCTGTCTCTTCAGTTTGAAGGACACAATCTAAATTATGAAGGATACTAATTAGACCTCCCACATGTGCTGAACTCCACTCACACACTTCCTTTCCCTCCTCTCAGCACCTTGGTGCCACTTCCCTGTGGAGAGAATAAGCTCACACGTTATTTAACTATCAGTCTGTCTCTCTCTCTCTGTGTGTGTGTGTGTGTGTCTGTGTGTACGTGTTTTTGTGACAAATGACAACATAAATTTGTATAATGACAAAGGTATGACATAGGTATTACAAGGAGAAGGTGACTTTTCAGGACATTACCCCATGTCCCCACTTTTCAAAACGCTTATAAATCACACAGAATGGAGTGTATTGAAAATCTGAAATAGCACAAAGTCTCCTGTGAGGGGTAGGTTTAGGGGTAGGGTTGGTGTAGGGCAATAGAATATACGGTTTGTACAGTTTAAAAACCATTACGCCTATGGGATGTACCCACTTTTCACAAAAACAAACCTGTGTGTGTGTGTTGTTTGTGTGTGTGTTTGTGTGTGGTGTGTGGGTGTTGTGTGTGTGTGGTGCGTGTGTGAGCAGCAGCTTGCACCTTGAGAACCGTCATGAGAGCATATGCATGTTTGTCAGTAGATGAAGCTCATATTACAGTTAAACTGCAATATACAAAAAGCACATAATGCAATAGGCGGTCTTGTCAATGAGTCCAATTCAATGAAGATTGGCCTCAACCATGACTAAGATGGGAAGTCATAACACTGGCAACATGAAGGGTAAGAACAACATGAAACTAATGGGTGTTCTGCATCATACAGAATCAGATTTTACAATCAAACAGTTCTACATATATCACCAGCGTTGTAATATAACATATTTCCAGAAATGAATAATATATTTTTCATGCATTCACACATCTTTATCCAATTTAGGAACAAAACAAAAAATAACTATGAAGCACACAAATCTGATTAAACGTAACAATACTGCTACCTGCTGGATGACTGATGGACTGCATCAGCTAATGATGTTAATGTACTGTTTGTTCTCTATTCTATTCTATTCTACTCTACTCTATTGTCATGTTTTTTTTTTAATTTTCCATTATTAATCCATTATATTCTACTACAATATATTTTGTTGTTTATTCTGTATTCTGTATACCCCCCTCTCTCGCTCATTTATTATCATTTATTTTTCTATTTTGTTCTATTATATTCAGAGGTATTGGTGTGGAGAATAAGCCAGAATTGCAACGTGTGTTGGAAGAAAGGAAAAGAGAGCAGATAATTAAACAGAAAAAGCAGGATGAGGAGGCCAGGAGGAAAATTTCTCAATTGGAACATGAACTTCTCAAGAGACACCAGAAACTAGACGAGGTAGGAATCATACAATCATACAGTGTATGATTACTGTAACTATCACTATATCTATTTTCATGTTTGGCATTGTAAAGCTGGTTTGACACAATCTATATTGTATAAATCGCTATATAAATAAAAGTTAAGTGACTTGACAGTGATGCTCTTTCAGTTTTTCACATGCATTTCAGAGGTCCTAACATAGTAAACACTCTTTATTATGGTTAGATATATCCTGTTTATCTGCAAACCACCAACCAAATATTCACCAAATAGTGTATCTATCTGTCTCTCTACCTTAGCTGGAGAAGGAGCCGGCAAGACTGGAGGATAGCAACTGCAGTGCTCCAGAGTTCATAAAAGTGAAGGAGAACCTGAGACGGACATCATTTGCTAGTTCTGGAGAGAAGGAAGTGTAGGGGTGTGTAGGGGTGTAAACAAAGCCTGGATCCATGTGTGTTCGTGCACAGCCAGTAACATAGAGACCTGCTGCAGCTCCTCAACACCACTCACATGACTGCGCTTCTCTACTTCCTGTTTCACACCCACAACACCCTCACCTCTCGCTGTAGCAGGTTCAGAGAGGGCAGAGAAAAGGATAAGACCCAAAGAGTCTCTGCTACATTTTCACATCATGAGGAGGTTGACGCTTAAGAGGTTTCAAGAGACTGCAATGAGAAAAGGAGTGTTGCTGTTTTTCTTTTCTGCTCTGAGTTGGACTAAATGGGTAAAAGATGAACTGCCCAGGTTGCTTATGAGTTTGTGTGCATGCATGGATGGACAGCTATGTTCTGGTTCTGTCACATTAGATGAAAATGTGAAAACAAGGTACAGGGATAAGTTTCAGAGTGAATAAACAATCTATTGCTCTCTAAATGTCAAGCAGAACATTTATAAGGCGGCAATTAGACAAACATATCAGTATTATAGACATCTTGTTTCTTATCAAACCGCCAAATATTTTGTTCATTGCCTACTTTTTAAACATTGTCTCTTATAATTAACAATCAGCACTTGTCACGTTTAAATGAGAATATAACAACTGTGATTACTTTTCAGCTTTCATCACCTTTGATTTGCAGCATAACTCTGAGATATTACAAGAGTGCAAGCAAAATTAATTTTACTCCTCAGAAAAAAAAATACATTTAACATTGATCGTCACTACAATGATGGCTAAAATGATGATGTACTTTTACATGAAACTAATCATTTAATTTGACATGTCAGAAAGTTAAACCTGTGTAAAAACATGTGCCTTTGTTAATGTAATACAACAGCATGGGCTGCCTGATGTGGTTCAATGTGTGTTGCATAGAATTTTCTTCATAGTATTATCTTTATGAAGTGTCCCCTAATATAATTGTGTATCAGGAAAAAAAATGTTTTCAACTGATTTGCTTTGATTTATGATCATTTAAACAGACCATTTTTTGAGAAAAAAAAAACATGCACTACAATACAATTACAATATGTAATTTCTGCCTTTTCTGGCTTCTGACGCCACTAGATAATACAACAATCAATGTGTTGCTTTAGTAATGTTCATTTAATTGTCATGTTATTGCAGTCAAAATCATAAAACAAATATAAGAGTAGGCTGGTTACATTTTTGTAGCTTTAGCAATGACCTTTTTGATTGTTATAAACTGAACTTACACAATAAAGAAAAAAGTACACATGCTTCATATCAATAAAGATATTAATGGTGCATATATTTTTGTGTCTCTTTTTTTCCTGTCATAAGAATTAGTTGGAATTGACATGGAAGACATTCTGCTTTTTTAAAACACACTTACAAAGAAAGCCATTTGATCCATCTGCATGCACCAACAAGCTCCATTCTATTTAGATACCGCCAGCTCCGTGTCTGCAAAGCCAGGCATCCAGATTTTCCACTTGTGGAAAGTCTCCATCTTGCCCTCCATCCAGCTTCTTGATAGCTTCTTAATTAGAGGGACAGGTAATACTATACCTCAAATCACAAGACCCCTTGTCCACAAAAACACGCTATCCACCTCTAATCTGTTTAATCCCTAAGAATCTTCAGGATCCGATTTGTTGTGCTCTAGTAAACAAGGGCTAAATTGTTTGACGTGAGGCAGCTGCAAACCTGAACTGAATGATGGCACAGGCAACACAACAGTCTAAACATGAACACAACATTTTAAGGAGATGCTACAGGTGTAAATGCAAACCACTCCAACACACAATGCATCTGCTATGAATCATTTATATGATTCATTTTCATTTAAAATGCAATTAATAATTGAATTATTGAATACAACATGCACTCTAAAAAGGTGATAATCACTTGATAAGCACATTTAGCTATTACTAATAAGAAAAGAACAGAGACAGAAGTTAGTTGTCATGTTTAACTCAAGTGAATATCTCATAGTAGTTTCATATTTGAAGGATAGTTTAAGTTTAGACCATACCTCTTCTGTCTTCTGCGGTGGACTTTCTGAGGTCTGGGAGAGCGAGGCGTGCAGTGAGATGTCAACACGGAGGCTGTAGCTCTGAAGACAGTGAGGCAGAAGAACTACTTGAGGCCAACTCAGATTACATGAGTTGAGTACAAAGTGGAATGTAACTCAATTCATCCATTGGGGGCTTCTCTGAACTTCTTCCTTTTCTCTCTGCATACCTCACAGAGGCCTAACGGTGAGCCACAGGGAGAGGGCTCAGGTATGTAGCCCTGTGGCCCATGGCCTCAGAGCTGTGAGAGTTCACACAGTGGGAAAGACAAAGAAAGCCTGGAAGAAACTCAAGGCCTTCACTCTACTGCATCACTGGATACAAGCACAGGTGCTCCAAACATGGAATAATGTCAGATACTATAATATTATCATAGAATGTGCATAGAAAATAGATTCTTGGAGTGTTTTGGATGTTGAATTATATATTTTATATATATATATAGAGAGAGAGAGAGAGAGAAAGTTATGATTCAGTCAGAGCTGGATAAGTTTCTCATGTATTTCTAACATAGTTGTGGTGATGCCAACTTTAAATGCTTTTTAAAGAATGCTGCTGAAAGCCTTTACCTGATGTACAACCTGTTATGACACTAGTTGTGGTGCTAAATTGTTTAGATACTACACAAATATAAAATAGAATGAACCTCAATTTAGACAATATATCTTCACTAACAAAAGTTCAAAGGTTCCTCGATGCTACCATGTTACATTCAACTTATATTCAGAAAATAAATAAATACAAATCTGTACTACATAACCACAAACTCATGTTTTAATTTCCTGTACAAAAAGATTGCCATAAAAATACAGTATGTCATGAAAAATACCATGATTTTTTACACTACCGTGAAGGCAAAATCATAATATTCTTTGAAATGCCTTACTACACAATTTAAAAGCCATTGTATATGAATATGCTAATTATTTAGTATCATAGTATGTCAAACTTCCATGGTATTCCCATGTAGTTAACTGTTTAGGTCTGTGTTGCTGATTATGCCAGCATGTCAAAACATATAAAACACAGCCTGTAGTATTAGTCATACTGGATTTCTTACAGTGTAGAGAATAAAATCATCAATGATGACATCTTTTACCAGATTTATTTTCTTAAAACCACTTCCTACTGATTTCTTCTTAGTGCAAATTATATATGATGAGCTATTGTTATGAAAATAAAGATTAACTTATTAGAAATATTGTTTTTTTCTGCTTTGTAGCCTCTATTTTAAAGTCTTCGTAGGCTCTATACAAAAGTTTGCTGACATGCTGACATGAGTAAAGAGTTCATGTTCATGCAGGAACATTACATCCAGAAAATTGTATTAAATGTATTTTGTACCTGCGATATTAACTTTAACCATGCATCAGTTTTCCTCAAAAACCATTTGCTAGGTTTCAGTTGTCTTCACATGTTTTTTAAAGTATTTTTTCTGCCACCTGCTGGCTGTAATTCATATGGCACCACCGCAAAATAAATACTTAGAATTTTGGTATCTATACCTGCTCTATGTGACAAACTAGGATACTTTCTTCTCCTACCTGAGCAGAAATGAACACATTTCAGGAGGAAATGGAACAGCCTGGAGCCGCACAATAAAAGAGCAATACAAATCCTGAAGAGGTTTTTGTATACTAAACTTCTGCCAAATTACACAAATGCTGAAATATAACAGGCTAAAAGGGAATATTGAGTACTATAACAGATGTGGGCTATGATGGTCTATGTGAAGAAACAGAAACATAAAAAAAGTTCGTAAGACTAGTTTAATGAGACAAAGCAATATTCTGACATTTTAAAATGAATTGAGAAATAAGAAACAATGCAAAACCAATAAAACAATATTAATCCACCTGGATGGTATTTCTTCCAATAAATGGGCCATGAAGGTACAGCTTTCCAACACATAGCCGGGTAGTTGACAAATATGCAGTAAAAAATGCTTATTTTGTAAAATACAATTTTTGAAGAAGAAATGCATGTATTTATGTAGTGTGAAATCTGATCTTTGAGAAAATATAAAGGGTCACTAACTTCGTCAATTATTTCATTTTTTAGTTTTTACATTTTCACTGAACTGTACCATAAATGTGTCCTATGGTGTGACATAGCAAAAATTAAGAAGAAAAAAAACTCTTAATATTATATAAATAGCATGAGAGAGATTTATCTTTATTGTTAGATGCTTATTTTCATATAGTGTTATTTAATATGAAATTATAATTAACATAATTTTTTCCCAATGACTTGTTGGACAATTTCAGGACAAACTTTGACAACAAGACAAACTTTGCTGTCATCCGTTCAAAACTGCTGAAAATTATACAATTTTAAGATGAGTGATATTTATATCCCCCCTATTACAATACTCAACTGTTTTTTTCTTTTTAGATATTTTGAGATAAAACAAATATGTTGTTCTTTTATGTGTGTCACACTATAGGACATTATGTCACTAAAGGACAGAAATGGTAGTTATTAAATTATTTCTATTTAATTTTAAACATGTCAAAGGAGAAAGTTTAATTTTGAACAAACAATATGAACATGTTTTTTAAACAAAACGAAAAATAATTTTCATCAACAAAAGTCAGTCTCTTAGTCAATCAGTATGTTACTGAAACTTTTCTAGCCCCCCTGCTACATGTGTGGCACAGCTAAATAGGATTGATATTCAAACTATATTCATTGAGATTTGAATTATTTTTTTTAACTATATGGCTACTCTTTTTAAGGAATCATTTTGATTCTATTTACTTTCTGCATCGTTCTCTTCGGATCTCCTGCCTTCTGGTGGAATCCCTGTTAATTTGTTTGTCTATATTTCCATGTTCTCTCTCTTTCAGTAAATTCTCTCCCTCAATTATTTCTGTTTCAAAAACAAATTACCACATTTTATACTTATTTTCATGACACTTTATAACAGTACAAGTTTTCTGCAAAAACATCAGAAAATAGATTATTTAATGTAATTATTGCATTTAAGAACACTGAAAATGATCAAAAAAGAATAAAAAGGAGTTAAATAAATCTTATTTAATTATTTTAAATGTTTTTTAAAGAGACCGGTGTAACCAAGATTACCAGAGAGTAACACAGAAATAAATAATGTCATTAATATAATAACATAATAATGTGAAAACTACTTGAAGTATATTCATAAAAGAAATATAAATTTTATACAAACATATATTTTTATTTGGTTATTAATGTGACCAATAGTGATCAGCTTTGAACTTGAGATGGGCCAATGAGAGCGCAGAATGTGGCACAGCGGAAAAATTTTGGGGGGGAAAATTTCCGGGTTTTGCACAAGGTTTGCTCATGGAATCAGAGGCAGCGCTCTCTATCGTGCACGGATGCTTGAGGAGCGCTGTTCGTTGGCGCTCCGGGGAACAGAAACAAAGAAAATAATCTTCTAGATGAGTTTTATCGATGAATTGATGTGACGCATTTTATTTTCCATTTGTTGTGAATGGCATTGATATTGTAATGTGAGTGAAACGGACATTTAACTTGTAAATATAAAAGTGTATGGTGATATACATATACTCTACTAGCGACAGAGTGTTGCTAAAGTGTTTACGGAGTGTATTTTTGATGAAAAAGGGTAAGGAAAAGGATTTAAAGGGGACGTGCTGTACCTGCACCGTTCTGGAATTTTCTGAGTTTAACAATCTCCTTGGTAAGTCAGTTTGCCTTGTTAATCGTTACCAATCAAATCGTTAGTATTGTGTAAGGGGAAAAAGCAAGAGAAATTAAAAATTGAAAGTGATTTATGTATGGAAATTTTTTTTTAATGCTGTATTTGGTACATAACAGCTAACTGTGTGCTCAAGTATGTGACGAAAAGTGGTCAGTAATATATTAATTAGTGTGTTATGTTGGAAAAATAGTCACAGACATTGCATATATAAAGAAAACATAATTTTTTTGAAAAATGCATGTACGTATATTCAAAATACTCAAGTTCTGTGTAATATGAATGATGTATAGTCATTCATTTACTTTCATGAGTTAAGAACTTTATTGTATGTCGTTACAATGAAGATATTCATGATATTTTTGTGACCTTGTTTGTTCAAGGTCAGGTTTTTTTCCCTTGTTGTTGTTCTGTCCTTTTCCAAATTCGATTGCTGTCCTCTGTCTGATGTGACGAGATGTTCCGGTACCTGCATTCTGGATTTTTCCCGGCCTTCCAGTGGTTTTGAAGAACTGTTTGTTTGAAAGACAATTGAGGGTTTTGAGATCGAATGACATTATTTTATTTCATTGAGAAGTGTTAATTTTCTGTTGTGGTGACAGCTGTGATAAATACATTGGGTTTTTGATACTTGAATAATGATTGATCTAAAAAAAAAAAGTTGACAAAGGTAACATAAGTGTTCATATTCAACCTTTATTTGGGTGAATCAACTACTGAGTTAAAGTGAACAAACAAAGAACTTACCTTGTTGAAAACTGAGGGGAAAAGGTTAATGAAACCTGCTAAAACAAAAGAGTGATAACAAAATTTAGAAAATTTGTGAATTTGTGAAAATATATATATTTTTTTCCTTTCTGTTTTCATTGATTCACATTGATTCAACTTACGCGTTGAGTGCTGTTAAACCACAAATACACGTTGTGTGTTGAACCAAACCATTCGTTCAGCCTGTTCACTGTTGTTGTTGCATCTTTCTCAGCAGCGAATCTATTCTTCTGAGATGCTGGTCCATAGATTGGCACATAACAAGTTACTTATAAATCTACATGTTATTAGCCAGAGAGTAAGCGCTACAAAAAAGTTGGCGAGTTCAGCCAGGAGATTGATTGCCTAACAACAACAGTGATCTCTCAGTACGACAAAACAAAGATAATTCTTACTGTGAATGAAACAAGCTATCCCAATTTTAACAGTATGGATATAGTGGAACGAGAAAACGTGAATGTTTCCAATGCTGTCATAGTTGGTGGCATAACACTGAGTGAATCTGACCAAAACTTAGAAGCATGGCTTGTACGGTATGGCAGCATTAGTCGTAATCTGCTTATTGATGACCCAACGTCTGAATTTCATCGGCAGGCTATAATAGAGTTTGCACATAGCTCTGCAATGAAAAACCTGAAGCCTCTGTTGCCTTTAAGTATTGTTAGCACTTCAGATGCCGATGTCATATTCACTGTGCATGCCCTAAACAGTGTATACTCACCTGTAGTTAAAGATGATGCTACTAAGGGATATCTGGCATGATTGAAAGCCATTGCTAATGCTACTGGCAAATCTTTTGAAGAAGTGCTTCAAGAGGAGTTAGTAAAGATAAGGTCAGTTGGCCCTACCACTGAACAGTTGCCCAGCTGTCATGTAGCAGACTCCCAAACTCGGGAACTCAGCACTGCCAGTTCATTCAATGACCATGGGTCACCCGCCACATCACAGAGAATGGGAGAAAGTAGAGATGGAACTTTCTCACCAAACGTTTCTCCATTGCTGGGACTCAAAACCTGTCCAAGGAGAATGAGATGAATACTGTACCTAATACTGCTGGAATTAACAACCCTTCAGCCACAGGGATGCCGCATCCAGTTCTGACTATGGATATGATAGATCCTCCTGGTGTGCAAAGAGTCGTGGTTGAGCACGTTGTGAGGACAAGTGATGTGACAGCCCAGCATCTCAGATCTTTCTCCGGGAAAATTCCACATCCACCCAATGAACCAGACTTCAAAACATGGCGAGCAAGTCTGGAATTCCTACTGGATTATCCGTCTGTTTCAGACTTGTCTCCTACAAGAAGAAACCTAGACAGCTTGCTTCCACCTGCTGCTGACGTAATTAAACATGTTAGCCCACAATCATCGCCCTCAGTATATTTAGAGTTGCTGGAATCAGTGTATGGATCAGTGGAGGATGGGGAAGAGCTGCGGGCAAAGTTCATGACGACGTTGCAGAATCAGGGAGAAATGCCTTCCAGCTACTTGCATCGATTACAAGTGATGTTAAGTGCAGCGGTGTGGAGAGGTGGCATTGCTCTCTGTATTTTGCTCTCTGTATATTGCTCTCGGCGATCGGTGTTTGTTGAAGCAGTTATGTTGTGGGTGCTGGGATAAAGGCTTAATTGTCAGTCTTCAGCTGGAAAGGAGAAAGAATAACCCACCTTCTTTCGCTGAACTAGTAGTGTCTGTCAGAGCGGAGGAAGTCAGGCAAGCTTCAAAGGAGGATCAGATGAGGAGTCATTTTTAGATGACTAAATAAGGTCTAGCCCCTTCTAAGTCACTAGCTTCAGTTCATAAGTTGTCTGCTCACTCACATGAGGTAGCCAGCGGAGCATCCCCTGAAACAGACTCGATGAGAAAACAAATATCAGAAATTCATGCCCAACTTGCCTCCATGCAATCATTGACTCACCAGAAGTGCCAGCCTTCCAAACAACCTTGTTCCAAATTGGTGGATGTGACTTCGCTGAAAAAATAACTGACTGAACTACGAGCCCAGGTTCAAGCTGTGGAAGCTGCAGTTTCCCCAAAGGTCCAGAACAGAAGCTGAGGAAATTGATGAATTAACAAGACAGGTTGCAAAGTTAAAAGCTCAATTAACTGTCTCAGAATCACAGAAACATCAGCCAGGAAGAACATCCAGGTTCAGGAGCCCTTCTGCTATGTCACAGCACAAGCAGACTAGACAGGAAGAGAGTAAACCAGTCAGTACTGATGGATTGACCTCGGCTCGCCCTCGTCCAGGCTACTGCTTTCGCTGCGGAGAAGACGGTCATATCTCCATAAATTGTGAAAATTATCCAAATCCTGCCAAAGTAGAAAGCGAAAAACGTCAGCTGAGGGAGAAACGGGCTCATTGGGACCTGAAAAATAGAGTTGCATCCCCACGGTTAAACTCCAATCAGTCTCTGTAGCAGGGCGCACAGAAACTGAGGAAAGACCCACATGCCCTAACAAACCTAGAGGAGTATTCAACAAGTGTTGTGAAGAAGTAATGCAGAGAAAATTACCAAGAGGATTGGTTGGAATGAAGTGTACTGCCCAGTTGTTTGTTGAAGGAACTTCAGTGAATTGTTCGCTAGATACAGGTTCCCAAGTAACCACCAGTCCACTTTCCTTCTACCATGATCATCTATATAATCACCCTATGAAGTCACTGGAGACTTTACTAGAAGTGGAGGGAGCAAATGGGCAGTCAGTTCCCTACTTAGGCTATGTAGAGCTCACTCTGACATTTCCTAAGGAGTTATTTGGAGTAAAAGTAGAAGTTACCACGTTAGCTCTAGTGGTCCCTGATTTGATGAACCCCCAAGTCCTTGTGGGAACCAATTCCCTGGATGCTCTTTATGTGAACCATGCTCAAGAAAGCCCAGGAAACCTCAACCCAGCTTTTACAGTTTTTCTCGATTGCTAAAACACTATAACCAGGTTTTTGAACTAAAAGTTCAAAACCATAACGTAATTTTTCAAAAAGCACACCCGTTTTGCTGAACTATAAACACTATTCCCCTGCTTTAACACATGAGCCAGATTTGGTGAACTGTTACTGCAAAACTCTACACACAAATCCCTAAATTTCTTAGTGCTTACACCATGTGGTAATTTAGAAAGCACTAGCATTCAATATTGTTCACTCAAGTCAGCACAGCTTGAGCTCAATTAGCAAACAATTACCCAGGTGGAACACTAAGAGACAAAATTGAACACACATCAATCAGATCCTTCAATAAATAGATAAAAGGGCCCGAATCAGTTTACTGAGCTTTGGAACAATGGATCCACAGAGAAATTAAGGAATAGGTAGAAGAGGAAGAGGAAGAGAAGGAGGGAGAGGAGGAGGATGAGGAGGAGGAGGGAGAGGATGTGGTGAAGGAGGAGGAGGAGGAGGGAGAAGAAGGGCAAGGAGACAAGCAGTCTCAGATGAAATTTGATCTACTTTAGTTGACCATGTCCTTGTCCTTGTCCATGGTATGACTATGAGGGAGGCTGGGCAACGAGTACAGCCAAATTTGAGTCACTTCACCGTCGCCTCCATCATCAGAACCTTCAGGGAGGAAAACAGGTAGGTGTACTTACAGTAAGGCTGCTCTGTACAGTAACTTTAGAGTGCATACACTGTTGCACTATGCTACTGTAATAAAGAAATGCATCAAATTGCCTCGCATACAGATAGTTTCAGTATGTTTCCATTTTTTTCCTGTAAAAAGGATGTGACAGTTACAGTAATGAGTGCTTCTATTTTTGTAGGACACAGAGACGACCACCTGGTGGAGGCAGGCTAAGGCTTTTGTCGGAGGAGCAAGAGAGGGAGCTTGTAAACATGGTCATTGCCAATAATGTAATCTGCCTGCGAGAGATTCAAAGGAGAGTGATTGAGGATAATCATCATTTTCGAGGGATAAATGCCATCAGCCTCTCCACAATTGATCGTATCCTCCGAAAGCACCGGTTCCGGATGAAACAGGCGTACCGCGTCTCTTTCGAACGAAACTCTGACAGAGTGAAAGACCAACGAGTGGAATATGTTCAGGTATGAGTTTTGATATCGTATGAAGTATTGTGTACCATCACAGTATAGCAGTTTATGCTGCCATTTGTGTCCTCTTGAACTGTGCTTCAGGGCAGTGATTTACTCTACTGTGTTGCATGTGTTTTGTGGAGAATCTTTGAGATTGAAGGCCGGCCTGTTCCCCATGAAATTCTTTGTGGATGAGGCTGGTTTCAACCTGACCAAAAGAAGGAGAAGGGGGAGGAACATAATTGGCCATCGGGCTATTGTAAATGTCCCTGGTCAGCGCGGAGGGAATGTCACTATGTGTGCAGCCATCAGCCAACGAGGGGTACTCCACCATCATGCCATTCTAGGACCCTATAACACTATGCTCCTCCTTGCTTTCCTTGACGGTCTAAGAGAGCATATGTTCCAGCTGGACCTCAGGGAACCAGCACAGCCAGAGCAGCCTTGTTACATTGTTGTTTGGGATAATGTCAGCTTCCATCGCGCTGCTCTGGTTCGTGACTGGTTTACCAATAACCCAAGGTTTTCTAACATCTTTCAGCCTGCATACTCTCCCTTTCTAAACCCGATAGAGGAGTTTTTTTCGGCATGGCGGTGGAAAGTGTATGACCGAGAACCTTATATCCATGCTCACCTCCTCCAGGCCATGGAAGAAGCCTGCCTAGACATATCAGTAGATGCATGCCAGGGGTGGATCAGGCATGCAAGAGGATTTTACCCTCGCTGCCTGGCTAGGGCCAATATAGCCTGTGATGTGGACGAGATTCTCTGGCCTGACCCAGAACAAAGACGGGATGCTGAGGCGGAATAATTAATTTTTTTATTTATTTTTTTTACAGTTGTGTCTGTGTAGTACATGAATGAATAAAAATGTGCCAATGTATAAATTGGTTGTGTCTTTTGTTTTCATGTGAAAAGGTTTTTGAGGGGGCGAACCACAAGCAACATAACTTACCAGTTTTGGATATATTGTTTTGAATTTATCTCACCAGTGTGTAAGACTTTGTTGTAGTGTGTGTGTTTTTGAAAGCTTGTGCGTGATGTCTGAGGGAAAAGTTTGGTTTTTCAGCAAGAGTGAATGGTTTTGAGTGTAGAGCTTCATTTTGACCTGAAAATAGGATGTTTGGGGAATTGGGTGAGACGTTATGGATTTTTGTTTACTGTTTTGAGAATACAAGGTATAGTTTCAAGAAATGTGTTTAAGCAATCGAGAAAAACTGTAATGGATATCGAGCAGTACTCAAAATTCTGGATGTCAGACACAAGGAAATGAGCACTGAAGTTCTGGGATGTGTAACATTGAAGGGAACTACTCCTAAAATTGTGTCTGCAGGGAGTGTAGCTGTTCTTGATGGAGTTGTTCATCTAAGTCGCCGTTCTCCAGAAAGCTTGACAACACTAGGGCAGCCAGGAATGTCTTCTATGCCAGGTGGATTATTAGTGGCTAACGGACTATACACTTTGCCTGCTAAATGCTCTTATAGTTTACCTCTAGTGGTGAGAAATGACACCCAGACTGACATTGCTGTTTCACCAAAAGCTGTGATCGCTGAAATGTATGCAGTTCAGCGCGTGATTGAGACAGCCAAGACATGATGCTCCTCAGACTCAATTGAACTCTGGTAGCTCACAGATAAAATTAGATTTTGGTAATTCCCCTTTACCAGCAGAGTGGAGGACCCGAATATCAGCTTTATTGAACACGATGCCTGAGGTGTTTGCCTTACATGACATGGATTATGGTCATACGGATAAAGTGAGACATCACATCAAACTTAGTGATGAAACTCCTTTTAAGCATCGAGCTAGGCCCATTCACCCACAGGATGTCGATGCTGTTCGCAAACACCTGCAAGACTTGTTGGCTGCCGGAATTATTAGAGAATCTTAGTCTCCCTTTGCCTCCCCTATAGTGGTGGTGAGGAAGATGGATAATTATATACGTCTCTGCATCGACTTCAGAAAACTTAACTCACAAACTATAAAGGATGCGCTATGCACTTCCCAACTTGGAAGAGGTGTTTTCCGTATTAAACGGCTCGAAGTGGTTCTCCGTTCTGGATTTGAAGTCGGGGGACTATCAAATCGAGATGGAGTAAGCGGATAAACACAAGATAGCCTTCATGATTCTGGGAGTTTAATAGAATGCCGCAAGGGATCACAAATGCTCCCAGTACCTTTCAACAGCACATGGAGCGCTGTATGGGCCCTCTAAACCGGAAAGAGGTGCTAGTTTTCATAGATGACCTTATAATTTTTTCGGAGACACTCGAAGAACACGAACATCGACTATTGCAGGTCCTTACCCGTCTGAAGGAATATTTCTTGAAACTGTCGCCTGAAAAATTTACATTTTTTCAGAATATTTGGGACATATTGAATATTTGGGACATATTGTTTCTCAAGGGGGTGTCGAAACGGATCCAGCGAAAATCGAGGCCATTAAAACCTGGCCAAGGCCCCAGACTCTCAAAGAGCTGAAATCATTCCTGGGATTTGCTGGGTATTATAGGAGGTTCGTTCAGGACTTCTCTAAAATAGTCAAGCCACTCAACAACCTCACGGCTGGATATCCCCCAATTCGGAAAGGGAGAAAGTGTAAGGATGTCAACCGTCATTACTATGACCCAAAAGAAAAGCTGGGCGACAGATGGGATGCTCCTTGTCAGCAGGCATTTGAGACAATTGTGGAGAAATTAACAACTGCAGATATCCCGCTCATAAACTTGAGTTTCTGGCCCTCAAGTGGGCAGTTACCTCAAAGTTCAGTGACTATTTATACGGGGCTGAATTTACTGTTGTAACTGACAGTAACCCCATAACTTATATCCTGACTTCTGCCAAACTGGACTCCACCAGTTATAGATGGCTGTCTGGGTTATCAGCATATAATTTCAAGATCCAATATAGAGCAGGAGCCCAAAACCAGGATGCCGGTTGGGTTGGGTTGTCCAGACGTGGGTTGTCCAGACGTCCAAATGGTCAGTTGTTGAATGATCTGGAGTCTCAGAAAGAACAAGAGAGGATTAAACAGTTCACCCTGAATCGTTTAGCGTTTAGCTTGACAAAGATCTGTCTGTGATCCTGCCAGAAGCAGTGAAGGCTGTGTGTGAGAAGCATCAGGTCAGCCAGTCACAGGACGGACATCGCCCTGTCTTGATGACTTTAACAGAATCCATGACAATGGATGCGGGTGCATTACCCCAAGGATTCCACGAAGAATATGACCATGGCTTATCTGTGATCCCTCACCTCTCTGAGGAAAATTTAGCAGACCGACAACGAGCAGATCTCGAGTTGAAAGAGGTCCTGGAGTACCTAGAGTCTGGTGAAAAACCCCTTGGTAGGACATCCCAGTCACCTACAATGGCTATGTGGATGAGAGAGTGGAATAAGCTCGAAGTCAAGAATGGAGTGTTGTATCGAAAAAGAATGGATCAAGGTAGAGTGTTGAGCCAACTAGTGTTACCCAAGGATCTTCGAGAGATGGTACTCACCAGTTTACATGATAACATGTGTCATCTAGGGCTAGAGTGAACTCTTGACCTCCTCCGTTCCAGGGTCTATTGGCCTAAAATGTCTGATCCTGTGGAGAGATAAATCAAAACCTGTGAGCGTTGTATTCGGAGGAAAGCTCCACCACAGAGAGCAGCTCCTTTGGTGAACATACATACCAGCAGGCCCTTGGAGCTGGTCTGTATGGACTTCTTGTCGGTAGAGCCAGACAGTAGCAACGCAAAGGATATATTGGTCATTACAGACCATTTTACAAAATATGCCATTGCGATACCTACCAAAGATCAAAAGGCTCGGACAGTGGCCAGATGTCTCTGGGATAATTTCTTATTGCACTATGGCTTTCCAGAAAAATTGCATAGTGATCAAGGCCCAGATTTCTAATCCCGAACCATTCAAGAGCTGTGCAAAGTCACGGGTATCCGTAAGGTGAGGACGACCCCCTATCACCCAAGAGGGAACCCAGTGGAGCGGTACAACAGAACCTTGCTGCAAATGTTAGGAACCCTGGAGAACGACAAGAAGGCCCACTGGAAGTAATTTGTTAAACCGCTTGTGCATGCATACAACTGCACAAAGAACGATGTTACGGGGTACTCGCCTTACGAAATGATGTTCGGACGCCAGCCTCGATTGTCCGTGGATCTTGCTTTTGGACTTCCAGTCAATGACTCCTCCCAGACTCACTCGCAGTATGTGAAATCTCTTAAGGACCGGTTGGAGGAGAGCTACCAGCTCGCAACTCGCAACGCCATGAAGGTAGCGGGAAGAAACAAGAGGAGGTTCGATAGGAATGTAGTTGCCTCCGTTCTGGATATAGATGACCGAGTCCTAGTAAAGAATGTCCAGCTAAGAGGAAAACACAAAATAGCGGACAGATGGGAACCCGACGTCTATGTTGTGTTAAAGAAAAGCAGTGGTATTCCCGTGTATACAGTTCGGCCAGAAGGAAAGGAAAGTCCAGTGCGTACTTTGCATTGCGATTTACTTCTGCCCTGTGGGTATTTGCCCAACACTGTGTTGGAAAAACCTGTCTAGAAAAAAGAGCATCGTAGGCCTAGAACCAGAGCTCAGTCCAGAATTGAGGATGCTGCTGAAGCACAGACAGAGCATAGTCATTCTGAATCTGACAGTGAATTAGTTCACTTTGATGTACCTGGAGAGTCCTTGGAGTTCACTACTAGATTTATTCCTGAAGAGAGACCAACTAATCAGTTAGAGAGTTCATTGGTTACAAGAAACTTACATGAAGTTGATTCCACAAGTCCACCATCCATTGTCCTGGATCAGTTAAGAGATGATTCACCTGCTGAATTGAACTCAATTAGTGATGGAGTCGAAATGAACTCACCTATGATGCACCATGCAGAACTAGACGCCTCTGGAGTTGAACCTGAAAGGAATAGAGAAGAGGGATTAGCAAAAGTAATCTCAGAAAAAGAATGTGATGAATTAAGTGAGCTACCAGATGAGTCATATGAAGTGGTCAATGAAACTGGATCAGATGCACATGAAGAGATCCAGAAGCTCCAAGATATCTACATTTCTGAAGGAAGCTGCTGACAGAGATGTAGGAAAGACAGGTAACGTTATGCTGAGAAAGCTCATTAACCCTCTGGCCCTAAATTTATATTTTGAAATGTTAAAGATCTTAACTTCATCGGAATGAGATGACACTTGGTGACTTTTGTCACATTAGCAATATGAACACACAAAAACCATGGACATGATTTGGATATGTTAAAGGGTCAAAAAAAAATAGTCACACTTGACTTCTTCGCGGTCAAAAATGACCGACATAGGAAATTAATGGGAAATACGAAAAAATGTGAAAGCTCAGTGAGTCTTTTAGTGGTACAAACTACAATACTAATCCTTCTCCTTTTGTTTTCCTGTTTCTATCTCTCAGGTTGTCCATCCCAATGTTACTACAGCTTGGATCCAGCCTCACTTGTGGTGACTTCAGATGATGCCAACACTCATGAAGACTCAGATGATGGCAACTAAAGATGGACATACAAACCTAACAAATATTATGTATTGTAATCATTGCCTTAAAGCATAAGTTTGGTGATTTTCAACCCGCTTTGTATTGCTACTATGATGGTAATATATGTGAACCAATAATGTTTAATCTTTCTCTGAGTTCCATGAGATATCCCCATTTATTTGTGAGCCAAATAATGTTTTGCATCATCTGAATATTGTTCATTTACATATTACAGACTTTGTGACAATATAAAGTGGATTTAAATTCACCAAACTTACCTTTTAATGTTTGTCTGTTTAACTGAACATGACTTTGAACACAACTTGTATTATCTTCGAGTTATTGACATATGGACATTAATTTGTTGCCAGAAGATGCTCCCCAGTGGGTCACAGTCACCTCTGGCTGTTTAAAGGATATTTTTTGATTGTAACCTTGAAACATGCATTTTCTAAAGCTGCTTTGATTGTGAAAAGCACTGTACCCTTACAAAAGTGAACCATGTTTTACTATGGTAAAACTAGTAACCATGACTGTAGTAATCAGGTTTTTTTTCCTTCTCACACTAAGGTTTTGATATCATGGTTATACTATAGTAATATGTTAGTAATGCTGGAGTAAAACTGTGGTAACTATAGTTTTTGAAACCATGGTAAAGTTTGTAGTTACATGGTTTACTACTATGCTGTAGTAAGACCATGGTTATGGTAGTTACTGTGGGTTTACTACAACAATCATAGTTAAGCAATGGTTGGTTATTGTAGTAAAACCATGGTTGATTTTGTGGTTAACTTTTGTACAGGTACAAATATGAACTGAATGCTTCTATTTAAAAGTCACATTGGATAAAACCATCTGATGCTGTAAATAAATGTGTATATTTAATCTGTTCACTGAAAATAAATTTACAATTGTGATTGTACATTGTTTTTGATCCATTATTGTGTGCAAGGATATTTTGGTTAGTAATCCAACTGATAATGAACAACGGACCGACCGTGGACCGCCAGCAAACAGTAATTATAAACCAGCGGCTCGTCAGCGAACCGCTGTCGGAAAAGCGACGGCTGCCGCTGGTGGTCCGCTGGAATAACGATGAACAAAACAGTGAACCACAGGCATCCAAAACTGCAAAGTCACATTTGTCATCCGTCACCGTGACAGCAAGTGGACTTTTGAAAATGGAATAATTAGTGGATTACGCATTTCAATTGGCAAGAGAGGAATAACACGGATGGAACTTTCTTGGCACGGAGGATTGTGTGCATCACAGTCAGGTACAAGGGAGAAGGCTTCTTACATTAGGTAAGACAAAAAGTTTAATTTTCGCAACTTGTTTATCGACTTGTTAATAGCAATTTGCTGTGGAATATGTGCCGATCGGGTCCAGTCGGGTCTGTGTCTTCCCGGCTGGGTTCAGGTCCATCTTTCAAATAATTGACGGTCCGTGTTGGTTCCGGGTAGTATATTTTTGACATTTCTCGGTTCTGCACAGGCCCGGGTCCAACTTTCAAAATAATAACAAATTTTTGGACCCGTGTAGACCTCTTGTTAGCCCCCTGTGTGTATATATAGCCCTAGTTTTTCTTTAGTCGCTTGTGAGTTGTTGAATGTAATGGTTGTCTGTTTGCTAGCCATTCTGTTCGTTGTTCCCTTTGGTTTTTGCCTTATTGTTTGTTCTAGTTTTTCCATGAAATACCAGCACATAGATCCTTGCCTCTGCCTGTTTTCTGCAGCTTCTCCACAACGTTACAGTTTTTCATTGGCATTGTCTCTTTGACTAGTGCATCTTTGAGCTTATATTTAGCATAAGTAAAATACTTAAGTGCTGTTAAAATAAGATACTCTAAGACTTCTACTCAAGTGGTTTTGGAATTGGTGACTTGTAACGTGTAGTGGAGTAATTTTCACTGTAAGATATCTGTACTTTTACTCAAGTATGGTTTTTAGGTACTCTTTACACCTCTGACAAGCTGTAACTCTGTGTCATGTACATTAAATCAATCAATCAAAAGCCCCAAGAGGTTTGAACAGCCTACATGGAGCTCAAGTCCCACCCATTTGGAGTTGGCGCCGACCTCCATTTATACCTAACTCCAACAAACTGAACTGAGTGCGTCACATAAGGACAATACACAAAAGGTGCAGAGTAGGGATGCAACGATTATAGATTTTGTTGGTACGATTATTGTCTGAGGAATAAACACGGTTTCATGATTATTACGATTATTATGCATTTATTTATTTCCCAACATAATATCACATGAACACTCTGTAGATATTAAAGTGTTATTTATTGCTAGCTTTTGAAACAGAAATAACACAGTAACCAACAATACAGCAAAAAATAATAATAAAAAAGACAAACAAAAGTCCATCCCCTTTTGCCCCTTCACCCCCCCCCCAACATTTTGTTTTGGGTGGATTAAAAAAAGGTGACCTCTGCTCTGTAAACATCCATGACAGTATTTCTCTTTTGAAAATAACAAATGGAAATAGATCGCAAAAGTATTTAATGTTTTCAGTTTGTACATTCTTTACATTTCTTTTGGACCTGGGGTAGAGACTTTGGAAACATGGTGAAAAATTTTTTGTTGGTTTTTACTTATGAATAATCCTACAACAGGGATAGTAAATAACAAAGTTAATGAAGTAGCCTATTATTAATATACGACTACTATTAACTTTATTTGTCCCACAGGGGAAACCGTTACTAAATAAACTGAAATATTGTAATCAAGTGTCATCCATACGTAGCCTATTAATTTTAATAATCATTATAATAATTCATGTGATTTTACATGTGGCCTGAGAAAATCATATCTATTATTTTGGTTTGTGAGATCGGAGATCACGCTGCGCACGTGTACAAACATTCAGGAGGAGACAAACTTCTTGATAATGCTGCCCCGTGACTTTTATTAATAAAATAGATTAAATAGCCTACTGGAGAGACGCACAGACGCAGGTAGCAGGGCTCTACGCTTACTTTTCTTTTTAGGAGCACTTGTGCTCCTAACTTAAAAAATTTAGGAGCACGTTCAAAATTTTAGGAGCACCTTTTAAACAATTGTCCAAAATTTTATCAAAAAGTAGCCTTCCCATTACGAGGTAATATTTGACTCCTCTAACTTTATTAAAAAGTATGTCATCTTTTGTCAAATTAAAACATTTATTTGATTAACTTTAAAAAATTTTAATTAAAACGCCAGAATACAAATATGTAGAATAAGAAATATAAGTAACCAATCAAATGGAATCAGTCAATCTTGTCATCTTTTGTCAAATTCTTTAAAAAATTATATTTTATAAGCTTTTTAAAAAATTGTTATTAAAACGACAGAATAAGACAGTAGAATCTCAATATAAGTTACCAACAGTAATTAATCAGTATTAACAAAATTAATTTGTAGAGGTGGCACAGAAGAACACAAAAGTGGCCTGGTGTACTTCCAGACATTTAATGAGGCTCAGAAGTGGAATTGGGGGGGGGTGTTTTTTTGGCAATTAAATCCATTAATTCATGATGATATTAATGTTTTAAATATAACATTTTGAATATAGAAATATTAAATGATTTAAATAACTGAAAAGATACTTTAAAAATTAAACAAACTGCCAGCAGGTGGCGGTAAGTCACTGATTTTTATTACTGAATCATTCATTCAATTGATTCATTCAAACAGCTGAATCATTCAGGAACGAAAGTACGTGACTGTCTTCATGAATGGGTAATTAAATCATTGACTCACTAGATTCATTTAAAAACGCAGTTCTTTCATAAACGAATCGCCGCTGTGTTTGAATGGAGATGCGCAGCGGCTCTGGCGTGTCTTTGTTTTAAACTATTTCGAGGACGAATAAGCCAAATCCACAATAGTGTTATAGTTTTTCCGACAATGTACGTCCCACTTAATATTAACTTCTTGTTTATTGAATTGTATGTATTAAATCATTATCACATTTACAAACTCCCTTAAAAATCATGGCACTCATCTCAGTTCATCTCGATCTCACATCTATAATCAGCGAAGCTCTCTACACTGCGCAATTAATCTCTTATTTACACCCCATCTACACTTTGCTTAAGAAAGGATTCATGAGATATGTCTGTGATACATTACTCTACGCTGCAAAAACACGTAGAAAACTTTGAAGCTTTGAAGATCACAAGTATGATGATGATCGGGTCAGTCGCATGCAGTAGTTTTCAGTCGCAAATGCTTCGCGTCAGGTGGTTCTTATCTTCACGTCGTGCATTAAAATCGTTCAATGTACAGCAAGCCGTGCATTATCCCTTATGTATTTGCTCTTTAGCAGCAGTTTTTTTACGGCAATATTTAAATGACACTTTGGTCATTCTTGGTGTACCCAAAATGCTCCCACACTATCGACTGCAGGCATTTCTCTGGTGGAAGTAAAGCTTTGCTGTTTGGTTCCTCTGTCACAGTTAATCTAATGCATGTAGTAGCCTCCGTGCCTCTGATAAGCACGTCATTTTAAGCTGGTGCACCGCTTGTGTAACTTTTTTCGTTTTGCGCGAGCTGCAACAATTCCGTTCCGTGTATCAGAAACACTCGGTTTAGCGGAACCTTTACGATTAATTAACCGTGACGTTTTAAAATCACAGTTAATCGCGAAACCGGTTAATCGCTGCATCCCTAAATTGAACTGCTGGTTTCGTCTGGTCAGAGGAGAACTGGCCCCCCGGCTGAGCCTGGTTTCTCCCAAGGTTTCTTCTCCATTCTGTCACCGATGGAGTTTTGCCGCTGTCGCCTCTGGCTTGCTTTAGTTGGGGACTCTTCATTTCCAGCGATATCGTTAACTTGATTTCAAATGATTGCAAAGATACTATTTAAACTGAACTGAGCTGGATGATGACATCACTGAAATCGCCTTTAACTGAAAAATGAGTGTTTACTATTGTAATTTTGCATTATTGACACACTATTTCATAATTATGCTGTCATACTGTTGCTTTGACACAATCTGTACTGTTAAAAGCGCTATATAAATAAAGGTGACTTGACTTGACTTGACATTGTTAAGTCACACACCAAAAACCATAGGCCACTCCAAAACCTTGCCCCCACACTGGCAACATGTATGGAAAGTGGCCCACAAGCCTGTGGCTACTGCAAGGCAGTTCCCATATGGTCTAGCAGTTAGGGTTCCTGGTTTTCACCCGGGTTCGACTCCCGTTATGGGAAGGTGCGCTCCTTTTTGCTTCCCTCCTCAAAAAGTTTGCTCGTCTTCCTGCAGCAGAAGTGATTTTTAGCCAGCAGTAGAGCTACAGAACCCTAATAGGTTGAGGTTCTGACCTCATAACCCATGCCTTTGACTATGGATCTGAAGATTCTAGGTTCAACTCCTGGATGGCTCGCTCTGTATTTACTTCTCTCAGGCTGTTTTTGTAATTATAATTTTTTCTTTTCTGAAAAGTCCAGAAGAAAAGGCAAATTTCAACGCGTCTGACTACGGATCAGAAGATGATTCCCCCCCCCCAAGCCGAAAAAAAAAAAAGGGGGGCCCCTGTATGTTGCACACCCGTTCCAATGTCTATGGGAGACGCGCACATGCTTCGTGATTGCCATTCGTCCCACAAGCACTCCGACAAGCTCAGCGATTAACGTGGAAATAAACCACCTATCAGCCACATTTGGCCCAAACGTTCTTGCTATCTGGGATGCTGCTGTGTAAAGGCTATAAATGGACTTTACAGGCAATACATATAGATATTGTTCACCTAAAACAACACTAAAATATTTGTTTTCTGAATACTGTGCTTGAGTGTTTTACTATCAAAGAACAGACATACTGTATGTTTTTATTGTTTGTAGTATTATACAATGTTCCCAGTGTTATATATAACAACCAAACAAATTATTTATTTACTTTTCCAACAAAGGTTACAATTTAAAAAAAATTGACATACTGTCATATTGAGAACATTTATGTCAGGAATATTAAACTACACTCTATACAGCAATTTAAAAAAAAGTTTTCTGCCAAAAATTATAAATATTGGGAGTTGTCATTACAGGTACAGGTTTAAAAACACTAAGAAAATATTATTTTTTTTATTAATTTGTTCAATATTAAAATATTTAAACATAAATTAACCTATTTTAGTTAATAGCTACTTTGAAGTTTAAAATTAAAATTCCAGGAGTCTTTACAGTGGACAGTTGCTCTTACATTTACGGTAAAACCTTTCAATATGTTCTCATGAACTGCTAGAATCTATGAGTTTTTATAGATGTTTAATGAGGTTATAAAATATAAACATGTTCAGTTTTCATAGGAGCCGATTTGTGCGTAAAACCTTGATTGAAATAAAGAACATCACTTTTGTTTGCATCTACAGAAATGTCTATTGATCAAAGATGAATACATCCTCCTGAGACCCAGACTGATGTCTGAGCTAACTGTAGAGTTGACATCAGCTTATATACAGTGGGTATGGAAAGTATTCAGACACCCTTAAATTTTTCACTATTTGTTATTTTGCAGCCATTTGCTAAAATCATTTAAGTTCATTTTTTTTCCTCATCAATGTACACACAGCACCCCATATTGACAGAAAAACACAGAATTGTTGACATTTTTGCAGATTTATTAAAAAAGAAAAACTGAAATATCACATGGTCCTAAGTATTCCTGACCCTTTGCTGTGACACTCATATATTTAATATGCTGTCCTGTCCATTTCTTCTGATCATCCTTGAGATGGTTCTACACCTTCATTTAGTCCAGTCCAGCTGTGTTTGATTATACTGATTGGACTTGATTAGAAAGGCACACACCTGTCTATATAAGACCTTACCGCTCACAGTGCATGTCAGAGCAAATGAGAATCATGAGGTCAAAGTAACTGCCTGAAGAGCTCAGAGACAGACTTTGTGGCAAGGCACAGATCTGGCCAATGTTACAAAAAAAATTCTGCTGCACTTAAGGTTCCTAAGAGCCCAGTGCCTCCATAATCCTTAATGGAAGACGTTTGGGACGACCAGAACCCTTCCTAGATCTGGCCGTCTGGCCAAACTGAGCTATTGGGGGAGAAGATTCTTGGTGAGAGAGGTAAAGAAGAACCTAAATATCACTGTGGCTGAGCTCCAGAGATGGAGTCGGGAGATGGGATAAAGTTGTAGAAAGTCAACCATCACTTCATCCCTCCACCAGTCGGGGCTTTATTTATCCTCAGTGCAAGACACATGAAAGCCCGCATGGAGGTTGCTAAAAAAAACCCTGAAGGACTCCAAGATGGTGAGAAATAAGATTCTCTGGTCTGATTAGACCAAGATAGAACTTTTTGGCCTTAATTCTAAGCGTATGTGTGGAGAAAACCCCCAAAGGGGGCCCAAACCCCCCCCCCTGGGGCTCAGTCACCTGTCCAATACAGTCCCAACGTGAATCATGTGGTGGCAGCATCATTCTGTTGGGGTGTTTTTCAGCTGCAGGGACAGGAGGATTGGTTGCAATCGAGGGAAAGATGAATTAGTACAGGGATATCCTGGACGAAAACTTTTCCAGAGTGCTCAGGACCTCAGACTGGCCGAAGGTTTACCTTCCAACAAGACATGACCCTAAGCACACAGCTAACATAACGAAGGAGTGGCTTCACAACAACTCTATGACTGTTTTCTTGAATTGCCCAGCCAGAGCCCTGACTTAAACCCATTGAGCATCTCTGGAGAGACCTAAAAATGGTTGTCCACCAACGTTTATCATCCAACCTGAGAGAACTGGAGAGGATTTGCAAGGAGGAATGGCAGAGGATCCCCCAAATCCAGGTGTGAAAAACTTGCTGTTGATCTTTCCCAAAAAGACTCAGGCTGTATTAGATCAAAAGGGTGCTTCTAAATACTGAGCAAAGGGTCTGAATACTTAGTACCATGTGATATTTCATTTTTTCTTTTTTATTAAATCTGCAAAAATGTCAAAAATTCTTTGTTTTTCTGTCAATATGGGTTGCTGTTTGTACATTAATGAGGAAAAAAAAATTCACTTAAATGATTTTAGCAAATGGCTGCAATAAAACAAAGAGTGAAAAATTTAAGGGTTTCTGAATACTTTCCGTACCCACTGTAATATATATATATATATACAGTATACAATTGAGTGAAAAGTTTACATACCCTGTGCAGTATCTGCAAAATGTTAATTATTTTACCAAAATAATAGGGATCATACAAAATGATTGTTGTATATATATATATATATGAGACCACAATTGCTACATTTGTAAGGAAGGCTATCTTACAATCTTAGGGTATCATGAAGTAGATATCATAAGCTATATGTCTGATATAAATGTCAATGTATCTGATATAAATGGTCAGCATATTTTATGTAATATATTTTATTTTTATATTTAGGCAAAAACAAAGCAGATAGGATAACTCTTGAATGGATTAGCAATCTGAATGAATCGCTTGAACAAATGACTCAAATGTTCACTCATTAACGCTGAATTTTCACAAGCCCCCGTCATTACTCCAGTCACGTGATCTTTCAGAAATCACTCTAATATGCTGATTTGCAGCTCAAGAAACATTTCTGATTATCAATATAGGAAACAGTTGTGCTTCTTCATTATTTTTATGGAAACCATAACCATATTAAAATTCAAAATACCATTAAAACACACACACACACACACACCCACATTCTGTGTAATAATAATCATTACACAGTACACACACACACATCTACAAGGACTAATTAAATTGTTCAAAAAGTGCCATTAAGACATATTTCAAATATAATGCTGTTATTTTGAACTTTCTATTCATCAAAGAATCCTGAAAGAATATGTGGAATATCTCCTGCTTTTCCAAATTAACCGTCAAAGCATGCCCGGTTTGTATATAATACCCTCTGCTGCTTTAACTTTAATAATACACTGCATATAATTTCTAAATCAGCTTTTTGCAAAAATCAAATTTTGACTATTTTGGAGGACACAACTGAAATAAAAGAGCTTACATTAAGGTAAGAAAAACACAAACGTGTTACAACGTGTCTTCACACGTAAACAACACGTTGGGAACACGATCGGTTACTTGCACTTCCACCGGTCGCCATTGGAACGTGTTATCAACATGTGTACGTGTAGGAACGTGTTACATATGATTTTATGCAAATGATCAATAATTTAGTTCTGGCTCATTGTTTGTATGTGGAAGACATGAAAATCAACGAACCTTAAATACAAAGTTTAGTCTGTTTAAATAATTTACAGATTTAACTGATTAGGCCTAAATGGTAACAATAATTTAGTAATTTTATTAAGATTCAGTCAGTATTGATATTTCTCTTTAGTCTTTGAAAATAAAATATTATGCTTATATTTTATCCACTTTTATTAGTTATTTTGGTTACACTTTATTTCGATAGTCCACTTTAGACATTCTACAAACTATAAGTAACTTTGTAACAACATGTCAACTAATTCTCATTAATTTGCAACTACATGTTTACTAACTTTCAGAGTAGACTGTTAGGGTAGGTTTTAGGGTTAGTATAATAAGTTGACAAAGAAAGTGTTAGAAGATATAGACAGTCTACTAATACTCTACTAACTGCTAGTTGACATGTAGTTACAAAGTTACTTACTGTTAATATAATGTCTAAAGTGGACTATCGAAATAAAGTGTTACCGTTATTTGTTATTGTTATTTGTTTGATTTTATGTATTTATTTTTATGCATGTTTTTAATGTTTTCAAAAAACTTAAGTGAGGAACATTGAAAGACCAATTTGTCCTCCTAAAAAGGCAATAAAACGGCATGGATCGCGGAAGCGGGGGCTGGTTTACTTTATGGGTTACTTTGAGGTCTGGTACAAATTTGACACACAAAAATAGATCTACATATGCACTATTAATCATTAAAAGATTAGTATTTCTGTGTGGAAAACATGTAATAATAAATTAAGTATTGGGGTAACAGTTCATGGTCCAGATATAAACACTGATGTTGTTTTTAGCAGCCGTGATCAAAATGACTAAATGACCTTTAATACCAGTCATTCAGGACTTCCTTCATTAAGGAAGTCTTCATTAATTCAAACAATTTTGTATAATGAATTCATGTTTCTAATAGACATTAGACACATTTATAACAGAACCTCAAGTAAATTACATGTTATTTTGTTTAGTCATATACATGTGGGAGCTTTTTCAATTTATCACTCAGAACGACTTAGTCGAATAGCCTACAATGATTTTCTTTAAATAATTATTTAAGTACAGCAAGCAGGGGCGCCTGCAGGATTTCTTCCTAGGGTTTTTTTTTGGGAGGACCAAATGATCAGTGAGAGCAGAACGAATGTGTCATGTTTTAAACTCAACAAAATGGTAAAATACATCTATCAAGAGCATGCTCACAGATAAAAACAACAGAGAACAATACAGCGTTGGATGAAGTGGACTAGAGCCCTGCACGGGCCTCAAATATAGGCCCTAGCCTGGCCTTGTCCGACAGCTCATCAGAATTCTCGGCTCGAACCCATCTTTTTTTCCCCTTCTCCCAAAACACTTTATACTAATGTTTCAGCTATTAAAATTGTTCAGTTTTGTATATAATGGAAAAGTGATTATATTTAGTTTATTTTTTTTATAAAGTTAATTTAGAAAAACGTTTGGAGCATTTTTTGTTCGTTAAATGTAAGTTTTTTTTTTTTAAAGTAACGACCAAGCGGCCAGCGGCAGACAGTGAGTTGATCATAGCCTATGTTTGATAAATTTAGCCTTCTCAAATCATCACGACTTGCCTAAAATAAAATCTATAGAAATATAACAGTTCAAGCACATCACAAATGTTAGGTTAAACGTTTAACCTATAGATAAATGCGCGCTATTAGACGCATATCCAAGCGTTTGTGCTGAGAGTGGAAGCTGAAGCGCGCTTTGCAGGACATGGAGGCGCCAGTGCGATCACTTTCATTTTTTTCTAACAGTGGAAACAACCTAAATATGCCGTCATTTTTTCTCATAAAGGTAAGATTAATACATCATTCGGAACTGTAAATGGTCGACTTTTATTTGTGGGCACTCACAATATCAACAAAACGTTGTGTTTTTATAAAATAAATAGGAAAACGGGATGCGCATTCTGCCATCTCGGTCTTGAACAGGAGCGCTTCACAATGATGAACTGAAACAGCGAATTGCCTCACAGACATGATATATATATATATATATATATATATATATATAATAAGATTATATATAGAAAGCTTTAATTACCCTTAAAACTACTTTAAAACGAAATAATTCAAATCGAAAATAGAAACTCTTTCATTATGTAATCCCTAAAGATGCATTTCTCTCCAAAGGCACGTCCCATGAGGAGATGTCGAGTCATTATTTTCATCACGATAATTGATGGATGTGTAAAATATAAAAATAAGGAAAAGCCTAAAACAGGCCTGATTATAATTTGCGTTTTATTTTATAATTCTATACAATTAAAAAATAAAAAACATATTATAATGGCATAGGCTATATGTAAAACGTTGTCCTATGTTTGTATAGCTGCTTATATTTTCTGATTTCTATGTTGCTCTGTTCTGAATACCTTAAAATTTAAAGGGGTCATATGATGCTTTTTTAAAGTCATTATTTTTGTGTATTTGTTATCAAAATATTTTGACATGCGTTAATGTTCAAAACACATTATTTCAATACTGTACCTTCTGGTAGTCCTCTATGCCCCGCCTCTTCTCAACACTTCGTTCTCCCCCCCCCCCACTTTTTACAAAAAAACAAAAAGGGGTTGCCTCCTTCCGACAAGCGCAGTCTGCTCTGATTGTCCAGCTGACCCAGTGCACTGTGATTGGCAGAACACCGCAAGCACTCGTCGGAAATGTAACGCCCCTTACCATAATCGCAAGCTTCATCTTTCAAAATAAATGTAAAGACAGAGCCCGAAAGGGGAACAGAGTTGCGTGACAGACAGTGATGAAGCTGGTATGTGTTTGCAGTACACAAGCCACGGTTAAGACGGTTGTGACCTGTCTCTCTCTCTCTGTCTTCTTTCTCTCTCTCTCTCTCCCGCTCACTCACACACACACACATGAGCTCAAAACTCAGCATTTAACAGTCAATAGCAAATACTTAAACTAATAACACAACAGTAGCTGATTCAGAAGCGCCAGATTGTTATAGCAAAGTCAGAATTACCTCCTCTCCTAGGTTCACGAAACGGTCGTCCATAAAATGCATTGCTGTTCTGTTGTAAGTAATCTTAAATATTCCTAAATGCATCTACTTTCGGATTGCCAAATAAAGTGCTTTTGCTTTCGCACTGGAACACACAGCGTCTCCCTGACATGCTACTTCAACACTAACTGCGGTTACTGAAAACCACGCCTTCTTTCTTTGCGTGAACATTATCATATCTCTTTGGATTTGAGACTTTAGACTTTGCAACTTCAGGGATCTTATCTATGCACAATCACTTGTAACACTCCAAAGAGAAAGGAAAACTTGAAATCGCATCATATGACCCTTTACGATGCATTGTGTAGAGACGTCTGCAGTTATGAATTCTGTAAAACCCCTATCAATTAGCACAGCTGGATTTTGTGCATATGTGGTTTACTTTAGGCATACTCACTATGTTACTAGCCCCTTTTTTTTTGTGCCTGCTTATCAGGCTGCACAGTATCTGGATCATGTTAAAAATATATGTTCTATTAGAATCCCATTGCTGACTACTTATCCATTATGGACTAAAAACTTACACAAAATTGACATGACACCTCAAGCCTTCTGGAGTCCAGCAACACCGTCTCATCATCGGCAGAAGTGCACTCCACTGCTGCAGATGTGCCTTCCCTCTGCCATATTCAATAGAACTTGTATTGATAGTTTTGACAGGATGTGCCAAGCCTATGATTTTAATAAAGAGTACTCACCGGTGGATCATAGTCTGGTGGCTCCAGAAGTGTAAGTGTGTTACCAGACACGGCAAGGGAAGGCAAATTCAGACCGTCCACATAAAAAAAATCTAAATATTTGATTGTTTTCTATGTGCAGTAGAATGGCAATAATATACAGTACCTTGTATGAAGAGGCCAGTTTCTCTTGCTGGGCCAGAGTCAGTGGCTGTCCCTCCCTGGATCTCTTCCATCACTGGCTTCCCTTTATTCAACTCCAGGGCCAGCTCCTCTGCTGTGGTGAAGTCTTGGGTTGGAGGGCCACCCCCCGTGCCAGATACATGAGCCTTTTTTTATGCTGAAATCAATACAGACAATAAAATATGTCAGCAGACACTATTCACCTAATTTGTAAAAACAATTCACCCATCAAGTCACTTACCAGCCTGCAAAATGTTCTTGTACTTAATCTTGACTTGCTGCCAGGTCCTTTTTTGGCCAGACATGCTTGTTCTTTTGGATGGATGGATGGATGGATGTATGCGCATAGTGGATAAGTGTTTGCAATTAATCATACATGTGTTTGCATGAGTAACATGCATGTCCACTGGTCACATTTAAGGCAAAGTGTACAACTGTTAATTTGTGGAAATGACAAATAACTCCTTGAATTGTAATTATGATGGCTTCAGTGGAGCACTGGTTATTTGGACTACTTACTCATTCAATCGGTCCGCTATTGTCTGCCAGGCCTTTTCTCTTTGTTTTATTATAGCAGCTGTATTTCCCTTTTTACATATTATATGTTTCACCTCTTCATATTTTTCCATTAGAAGCTGTTGCTCAGTTGGCGAGAAGTATGCCACATGGGTTTTATCCATTTTTGCATCATTGATTCTGTGATCGATCACGTGGTCTGTTTAAGAATGCCGTGAACGTGCACTTATCCCAACTATATACACCTGGCTTGACATAGCTGCACGTTCTCATCCTGGCTCAGCAAACGTGCAACGTACTAAGCCAGGATGCACTGATTAAACTAGGTCAAGCCACACCTTTTCTGTTATCCTGGCTTTCTTAATTCTACTTTTGAGCAATACCCCTCAGGTTGATTAAATATTTACTGAATTTAGCTACACTATAGACAAGTTGTGATGGTGTAAATGAGCCACAAATTATAAGAGAAAGACAGCAAAATAAGGTTTACAAATGTTAAAGAGCATAGTTGGTGTGTTGGAGCCCCATACCTGGAATTTTCTTAAGGCTCCCAGATCACTAAATCCGCCCCTGGTTGTCAGTTATAGAGAATGGCAAGGACTGTTCTCATACACATGAACTCACAGTGCCAGCATTGTTCAATGTGGCAGTCCGCTGTACAATTCACGTTGATTATTGTTGGTTTTGCAGCTGGAGCAATGGCAGAGACAATCACAAAAGAAAAAGAAAAAAAAGATTTACCAGGACAAAACCACCTGTTCTGTGTGTAACAGTACTGTGTATAAAGAGTATATATGACCTATAACCTGGTAAATGTTCAAACAGGGTTTAAAAAATGGTTTTCATGGCTCCACTATATCATATTTAATCCAAACGGTAATTTATAGCACCAAAGATGACACATACAGTATGTGTCATCACACAAGTTGGTCTTTTATGAAAGACCACATACAGTAAAATGTATACAGTCTGTAGGCCTATAGATGAATGTTAACTAAATTCACAGGGGGGCAGGTACATGGTGTTTAGTTAGGATTCTCCATACACCAATTTTTTTTTCAGGTTGTTCAATCAAATATGGGTCTCTGAGCATTTAGGCACATGACCTACATCCAAACCAGTGTGATGCAGGTCAGAAAACGTGAGATCCTCAGGATGCCTTTGAGAACAGACAGCCCCATGAGTTCAGGCTGTTTGATGTGGTGTTCAGACGGGCAAAGCCCTCGATGGCTCCAAGCCTATCAGTCGTGCGTGCTGTAGAGAGGAGGATCTCGAGCAATAAAGCTTTGGAGGGAAGTAAGTAAACAGCAGTCACGGTGCGCTCCTCCTCCTCTACATGTGCTTCCCCCCACGGCTCTCCTCCCCCTCATCAGAGTGGTGCTCATTTGCATAAAATGTGTGTCAGTAGGGCACAGCTCACATGCAGCTTGCGCATGCAGCAGGCATTCCAATAGCAAATGAGTCCACGCGCCGTCATCTGCCACTGAGAGCAGAGAGGAGGAGGAGGCAGGAGGAAGGGACAGCAGCTCTATTACAGCAGCGTGACTGGGAAGGGAAGAAAGAGGGCGTGTGAACACAGTTCTTGCCATACAATAACACAAACTATTTAAAGGGCAAAGAAAGGAGGGGGGACTAGTGGGGGAAAAGCTCAGTCACATTTTTAAGACACCTGGAAACGTGTTCGGCGTTTACTTGTGTGATGCTTGTGCACGTCTCAAACTAGTTACGCAGCTCTGCCTTGGAGAACGACCTTTTGAAGGAAAGCACTACTGTAATGTACACGATACAATCTTTAAGGACATCTTTCAAAGAGTGAGGACGGCACATTGCCCTGCTTACCTGAAGGACATCTGGCATTAGAGTGTCGGCTTCTTTCTCGAGACATTTCCTAACAGACTTCTTGAAGTTCTCACCTGTGTGGACGGAATTTGAAACTCGCTGAAAATTATGGACCCGACTCAGATACTTGCATTTCCTTCATCAGCATCAGGAACAGACACCATGGACGGCAGTCCAGGTGAGTTAAAAACAATATATTGCCTATAAACATTCATTAATGTAGGTAGATTATTTGCACGGCTATAGGTAGTGTTGTTTTATTCACCCGTTTAGGTATTTTAGATAACTCTGTCATTTACTTTAATATCTTGTTTAACTTTAGAAAATGGTGACACGAATATATTGGTATTGAGGTTGGATGTAAAATGAATACAAGCTTGACTGTCAAGATTTGTAATTAAATAATATTATATGACATGTTTATAATTTTATTAAAAAATTGTTACAATTCATAACAAATACTTTTTTGACTATATGGCGAGCCTGCCTAACAGACTACCAATGTTTTGCCAAATGTTTCCGGTCTCGCGTTGCACGTAAACAAACTCACGTGCAGTGCGCTCTTCCCAGTAGACCCTACATCATGACGCATCATTAATCGTGTTTGGTTTCGAGGTGTGACCTCTGGCCCAGTGACTGGTTCCTAAGTTGCAATCATAAAAAAGAAAAGATCTAGCCTAATTCTGTTCCGTTTCGTTTGCAATTTAGCACCCGTCTCCAGTATGGGGGGTGGGTAAAATCCAAACCCAACCTTGGCTACTACAGTCAAGGATTTTCTTTTCGACCAGGTTACTTGTGCTCATACTGTGATTCATTAACCAAGTCACGCTCCTGCACCGGTGACTGATTGTCATTATCTATTACCTTTACATTCACTCGAATACGTGCTCGATCGTGCATGTCAATAACTACTCGTGAACATGTGAGAAGATAACGATCACTTATCCTGAAAGGTACTCAGTCGGTAATACAACATTTAGCTAGGCCTATACGGCACAGCAGGCAATAAACCCATTTTATTTACAAGCATCACATGGTCTTTCCTTATGAGACAATAAAATGTTTTTAGATGGCTAATCTCAAGTTATTTATTATAAAGTCATAAAAAGGTAATCTATATTTATATAATAAGCTTTGGCATGCAATATAATAATGATACATACTTAACACAATAACTCAGTAGGCTCTAAATTTCAACACTGTTCATTTCTTGTAGGCTATATTGTTATCACAGGCTATAATTTGCTGTAAGGTTCAACCATCAGTATGTTATAACATTTCAATCTAAAATATCAAGATCTCTGGAAACACAGCTGTGCTGTCAACGTCCTATCCACTATGTTTTTTTGTGAATCTGGTGGCAGTGATTTCTAAGAAAGCACTCAGTTTGCCACCTGCACGTTTTCCGTGTCATCAGGCACGATGATGTCAGGTCACAGTGGCATTCATACAGACAGACTTTCACTTTCACTGTCACGAGGATCAACTTCAAACTCCACGTGCCACGCGTGATTTCCCAGGCACACACCCCCCCCCTTGCTTGTGTTTTTGTTCCGGCAGCTTGTGTGTCATGCAGCCTCTGAAGGGAGGGAGGCTGGTCAGTGGGTCAAAGTCAAAGAGGCACAGATCTGAGCTCAGCTCTTTCTTCTCTGCCTGCATGATCTCTGTTAAACTCATATATGTTTACAGCAAGCACACTTTTATGTGATAGAAGGATGCCACTTTTAAGGTCATGAATGGCTCATGTGCACTATATAAAAGTATTTTTCTAAGATGTAAATGAAAGATTACTGGATTCAGTGCGTTACTTGTAATTATGTGGAATATTTACTAGCAATTTCTGAGTGAAAATTGTTTGACAAACAAAGCTCAAGTGTGTAACTCGCATATGTTCATTGCCCCAGTACAACATCTGATAGTGTTCCTTAATTCTGATGCATTATGAACACTTTATTATTCCTTTAAGGGATGATGTTACAAATAAATTATTAAAAAGTGAATGATAATAGTAATAGTTGTTAATTTGTGAAATTTGCATAAGTTAGACTGCACATGTGTGTTGTCTCCAAGAAGATAAAGCAATATTGACTGGCTTTTCAGCAACAGCACATATCTGAGGACATCCAGCTCTCTGAACAAACCTTGAAACAAGAAATCAAAGCCTCCCAACTGAGAAAGCTCTCCTGCCAATCAGTGAAAATGGAATTTACTTAAAGGGATTGTCATCTTTTAATTACTCTCATGTCCTTCCAAACTGTATAACATTCTTTTTTTACGTAGACATTTTTTTTTACAACTACATAGAAAAGTAAGTTTATACTATTGTGGTTTAAATCCATTCACAAAGTGATTATAGCCTATTTAAATGTACCTTGCATATCAAATGAACACAGTATTCATGTCTATATCTATCATTTATTATCATTATTGCTTTCGAGTGGGAGGTTTGTTTTCGCCCATGGACCCAAAAGATTCCACAAAAGGGCAAATTCAGACAAAATAATTTAATAACCCGTTCATTTATTAATTCTTAAACTCACTCACTTTCACCCATATGCATGCGAGACACATTACACCCTAGGAAAGGTTTCGTGTCATGGTCTTCAGGGAAATTGTATGTGTATCCCATAAAATGCCACAATGGTCGTGAAAATGGTGTTTATTTCGGGTGGAATTAAATTGGGAGTTTATGTAGTTATCTATATTTCATATAAGATAGATATATATATATAATATATATATATATAATACTCGTATGTCGAGTAAACGTGACCAGGCACGTTCATGCATGCACGCATTTCTGGCGACTCAAGTATTATAAACATGTCTTGGTTACTGTTTTAAGCCCTCTTCAAACGTGAGCAGCAGGCTGGCAGTTTATGACTTTTTTTCTCTCGTACTGCGGCTGTTCTAGACACGGGACTGCGGAAAGAGGATTGTATTTTCGGGGCGTTCACTGTGTCAGGAGAGCATGTGAGTCGGCGGTCAGGTGGCTGGCAGCTCTGACTGGAGCGCCGCCAGAGGAGCGAGCAGCGCGTGTGGTGGGGGTGTGGAAGTTCTCGTGTTTATGATTCGCAAACAAATTGTTCTTTTGAGTCGGTTCTTTTTAATCATTCGGTTTAACATGCTCGGGAAGGTTAGTATGTGTAGTAGCATGCACTGTAAGAAAGAACTTTGAAGCTGTACCTACACGATGGACACAACGCGACTTAAGGAGTATTTAACACACACTTGTGAAATTCAGCATGCATTCATTTGAACACTTTTTGGAGACCCACCTCAAACGGATCGAATCACTGAATTGAACCGAGTCCCTGAAATAAATCCGATACTCCAACGTTGCACTTGCACACGTGAGTCAGTCTGTCTCATCCTGGCTCATTTCTCACGTTTGAGCCTTCCACTGGCGCGGTCTGAAACATGTGATTCATGATGAAGGATGAGATGACAGACTGAGAGTAGCTAGCAGAGGATTCAAACGTCAGACATTTCCGAGTTTACATAGAAATCAGTTTGTGTATAGACCACATCCACACCCACTATGAACAGATTACAAGTTCCCATTCAGACCTTTAAATGATTCAAACTCTACATTGCATCTTTAACCAAGATATTAAGCATCAGAAATAACAGGCGATTAGCCATTTTGCATAAAAGCCTCAACTAAATGACACATTTGTGGAATTCTGTAGATTGGATTTAAACATGTAAAATTTGTAAAACTGAGATGCGACTATACATTCTTATTGGTAGTTGAAATTAGTCACACTATTTAATAAACAAATGTTTTTTGTTTGTGGGTGTAAAAGGGTGGTGGTTGCCCCAAAAAGGGGGGGGAAAACAATTTTTTGGTAAAAAAAATTTAAAAACAAAAAAAAAGGGAAAGATTTGGAAATTAAGACATTCCAATTCAGCAGATTCTCCACAGGCCTATAAATTAGTAAATAGATATATTTCTATTATGACAACTCTCAGGGTAGTTTAGAGTGTTTATGGATAATGTTAATGTATATCTGGTATTGGCACACTAGATCTGCTATGGTGCTGCTGTTGTTGCTGCTGCCGCTAGTACAATGACTTGTTACTGGCATTACATATGCAGACATGCTGCTGTGAGTATGTAGCTATGCTGTGTAAATAGCATACATAAAATTACCCATAACAGATCTAGACAGGTGGAGCTGAGGGAGGTGGAGGGTTTCTGAGGAGTGAGTTTACCGTGAACACTGAACCAAACTATGTAAATGTTTAGCAAGCAATCTCATTGGCTGCTGATGTACAAGACCAATCTGGTTGTGCCATGTAGTGAACGATTTGATAACTAGCAGGTTTCATTAAGGATCTATCAGTCTGCACAATCTGGAGTTTCATGACTGAGCTTGCCAACTTGCCCTCATGTAATATTCTTTTCCTTCACACACACAGGGGGAGGAGTGATTCTCTATGCAGGCTCAACAGGAAGCGCCAGCCCCTGCCCCAGCCTCAGCCCCAGCCCAGGAAGCCCATCCAGTGGATACCAGACCCAGTCTCCCAGCTCCCAACTCTCTCAACCCTCGTCCCCGGAGGAGGTCTCTTTCACTGAGCTCGGCACCCTTAGAAAACATTCAGCTGGAAGCAATGTCAGTTCTACAGGGGGCAACAAACTGGTTTTCCAATTTCCAGAAGTAAGCAGTGCTACCACTGTCAACCCCGTTACCCCGACTGTAACATCATCAGGGCAAAACACCTATTCTCACCCAATGGTCGGCAGGCGACCAAGTGGGTTCACGGGTACCTTTACCAGTGAGTATTATCAGAGTCATTCTTGATATTGTCTCAAATTCGGTGACCAGCACCCCACATGCTACGTATTGTTGCCAATTTGGTGTTTTTTTTTTTTTTTTTTTTTGTTTTTTTACTAGAACAGGAGTATGGTGTTGCTTTGCAAAGTATGTGGGGATATTGCATCAGGATTTCACTATGGTGTCCATGCATGTGAGGGATGCAAGGTAAGGACACACACATACACACTCAAATGCACCCTGCTTGCTCATAAAATACCCTCAAAATGCATAACTGATGTGTTTAGTGTCGGTCTGAAACCGTTCACATGTGCCTGATGTTTTACACGCACGCACACACACACACCTACAGAAACACACACATTCACCCTGATCTTGTGTTATCCTCAGGGTTTTCTGCCGCGCCTTCCGCCGCAGTTTTTTTAAAAAGATAAAAAAACAAAATCCAGCAGAACATCCATTATAAGATGTGTGTGAAGAATGAAAACTGTCTGATCATGAGGATGAACCGCAATCGCTGTCAGCACTGTCGATTTAAGAAGTGCCTCTCTGTCGGCATGTCCAGAGATGGTATGAGCTTTAAACATTCAGTTATGAACAATAAACAACGTTATTATTCTTGATATGACTACATTATTTGCAGTGTTTGCTAGGGCGAATATCAGTCTTGCTACACATACTTATTGTTAGGAATGCTGTTGTTAAACAACCACCTAGCAATGTTCTAGTAACCTCCCAGTACACCCTAGTAACTGCACTTTTCTAAGCAATCAGACAAGAATTGGACTGGTTGGCATTAAGCCAGTAAGAACCAACTTAACATCCACATGCAACACCACAGCAACTGTTCAGCAACATGATAAAAATGCTCAGTATCAGTTAGCAACTGCATAATGCAAAGTTTCGCTTTAAAAATCTAGTGATCATTTCAGTTAGAATCTGCAAATCTGGAGTTTCAAGAGAGGGCAAAAAATTTTGCCAGCAGATTTTGTGTCCAGGTCAAGTTCATTGCACAAATATGATATGTTAACCAACAAAAAGTGACATTTCATGCATCGCTACACTATTGGCAGTAGACAATTAACCTTTTTTTGCCTGCAAAATTTCGTTAATGTGACCTCACTACTAAAGTATATTTAAAACATGCATTCGATTCTCCTTTATATTTCCTCAACCCTACATCCACCATCTGTTCTGTACTGTTTGCACCTATAGCTTAAACTCTGTTCTGTCAGTTTCCTTTCACCACTGATTTATTAGTGTGGGCTCTCTGAAATCCCACAAGTCATCACTCACTGTAAAAACTGCAGCAAATCAGGTTAATTTGGGGAATCGGGGATACAAATGACATGAGAACCTAGTACACTGCAGTTTAATGTGTTTCCAGGTCTTCGTTTGCTGTACTGCAGGATTAATTAAGCTCCAAATGCTAGCTGGGATTTAATAAAGTTCTTTGTAGATGTAACCCAGAAGCTAAGAGCCTTTTATTTCAATTGAATGCAGTTTATAAGCATACTAAAATATATTTTTGATTAGTCCTCTAGCACACTTTGCCCATACAGGACAGTGTTGCCTCTGGGGAGCTTTGTAAACTAGGCTGATAATAAATCATATTTTCTGGGGCTAGTGTACATATTTAGGTGACCTAAAAAGCGGAAAAGTAAAGTGATGTGCACCATCATATTTCAACGTCACATGATTGTACTTGACCTTGTTTTCCTACCTCCCCGCTCACACTGTAATTACACTAGATTTCAAATTAATTTGAAAGATTATGAATATATGAATAACTTTCATGGATTTAACTTTTTCAGGATACTGTAATGTTGTGGTGTCCTTGCCTGTAAAAACTAGCTAATACTGTATGTCGCTTACTGAATTATCGATGCTATATTCGTCCTCCATTATATTATGTCATTGCACTTGTCACCCGAAACCTTGACATCTCCTGTTACACTGCTCCACGCCTTCACGTGATGGTGCTATATGACACCTCTAAACACAAAAAGCCCTCACATTATTTTTATATTATAGACCTATAGACCTAGTTTTGCATTAGTGCTTATCTTACCAGTTTTAACCTAACCTTTCTTGCTGAAGGCACCTCACATTGCTCAACACTTGGTGCTCCTTATCATCATATCATGATCCTCTGCCCTACAACGTTTCACCATTTAAGTATTCTAATGCCTTCTCCTCTCTGCCCTTTACACCCTTAACCTGCTAAGCCTTTAACTCATGACAGTATCTATTTCATCTGCTGTCATTTACTCCATCTCTCATTACCCTCAGTGACATCACCTCTGCTTCGGGTGACCCACTGACCCACTTCCCAACGGGATAGAGACACAGCGAGAGAGAGGGGGAGGTGTATTATATAGTAGAAGGATCTATAAATCGCTCTGAGAGGTAGAGTAGGGGGAGATTGGATGGGGAAAATGTGGGGGAGGTAGAACAGAAGCTTTGCATATGAGCCGAAGCCTAATATGAAAGCTTGGTGGCCACTGGGATGTAATCTGATTTCATGTCTTTTATAAAACTGAATGCTGATTTGTCAATACAGCGGTCCTGCTGTTCTAAAGTACATCATATAGTAAAACCATCTACCAAATGAGTAAATGTAAGGTAGTAAACTAAAACAAGAACCTCTCACTACTGTGTACTGTATTCCACTGCACAGCATCCATCACGGACAACTGTTAACCTTAGGCCAAAAGTATGCTTCCCTTTTAAACATCCCTGTCTATGTGACATAATTTTCGTCATTAGCACTGTGCACTGATGTCTGTGCACACCGTCCACATGCAGCCCATTTTTTGTGTGTCTGTTTGGGGGTTAGGTGCTTTGCTCAAGGGCACCTCAGTCGTAGGTTTTGAGACTGGAAGAGAGCACTGTACATTTACTCCCCCATCTAGTTGATTTGATTAACCCGCGACCTTCGGGTTACAAGTCCGACTCTCTAACCAATTGGCCACAACTGTCCCCTGTTTGGGCTACAAGAAGTTTTTAATGAATAATTTGTATTTGATGGCCATTTTATAAATCAGTAAGGCAATCAAGTTTTGCTATTGTCAATAAAACTACTCCACTCCACGTCTAACAATTCCTTTTAGCCGTTACTATATTCACAATACTCTCATACCACATTGAATTATTGTAAAGCTGTAAGATAATGGAAACCTTTGTATATCACCATTCTGTATAGTAACATTTATACCCCCATTTCTTCCAGCTGTGCGATTTGGACGCATCCCAAAGCGCGAGAAACAACGCCTACTGGACGAAATGCAGAGTTACATGAACAGCCTTAATGAATCAGCTTCCATGGACATCAACTGTACTACACCCACCGAGACTCCTTCCAGCCCTGAAGATGGCCAGTCAGAAGAGGCCATTGGCGCTGCCTCACAAGCTTATCGCAATATCTTTGTGAATGGGGAGAAGTTGTTAGTAAAGATTAATAACGAAAACAACAACAGTAACAACATTCCTTCTTCCTTCCGTCATAATCCAATACAAGAGTCCGGCTACAGCCAGTCTCACTCTCAGCCAAGCATCTCACCCCAAGAACATTCCATCCATTCCACAACAAGCTGTCTACACCGATCCAGATGCCTGGTCACCAATTACGACAACAAACCAAAAACACAAGTTATGGACAGTCAGTATAACTTCCCACAGTCCTCAAGTCCCAACCAGGGAACTACACCTTCTCAAAGCTATCCATTGAAGCACAACAATTATTCCACTCAAACATCTTGTCCTTGGAGACTGAGCCCTGGTGCTAAAGTTCTGGTAGGTTTTTTTACATTTCTTATTTTGATGACATTTGATTTGTTGCAGGTCTTAAGTTAATATTTTCTATAACTCAAATTTATGAGAAAAAATGGTTTATTTCTGTATTTCTCTAGGCATGTCCTCTCAATGCATGTCCCGTCTCCCCGGCCAGTCACTCCAGTCAACAGGTTTGGGAGAATTTTTCCCAGTGCTTCACTCCAGCTGTTAAAGAAGTGGTTGAATTTGCCAAGAGCATTCCAGGGTTTCAGGCCCTGAGTCAACATGATCAGGTCATGCTGCTGAAGGCAGGAACCTTTCAGGTGAGAAGCGTCAATCAGACTGTCCTAGACTAGACGCATGTGCTTAAGACTGAACAAACAAATTGAGAATGTTTCCTCCGTGACCTTATATGACAGGGGTGTCAAATTCAGTTCCTGGAGAGCCACTGTCCTGCAGAGTTTAGCTCCAATCCTAAATATACACACCTGAACCAGCTAATCAAGGTCTTCAGGATTACTAGAAGCTTCCAGGCCGGTGTTTTGGAGCTGGTTGGAGCTACAATTTGCAGGACAGTGGCCCTACAGGCCGGAGTTTGGCACGTAATGTATGGGGTCTCTATCACAAGAAGACAGTGATGTAGTGATGGAAAGTTTGTCTGAATTCTTTCAAAATAATCAATTAATAAATAATCAATCAATGAAAAAAGTATATCATCACACGTTCCTTTGACCTTCTGCCATAAATAATTTTGGTATATAGGAGCATATCTCTGTTTATGCAACCCTGAGCAAAGAACGATTCAGTTCAGACCAATTCTGTAAGCTGGTTCAATTGAGTAATTGAAAAGATTTGATTTAAAGTCATTTGTACATGAATCGGATTTCCCAAGCAGTTTTGTTAAGTTTCGCATACAATGTTATGTATTGATGAATATTTATTCATCAATGTTATGGATGAATATTTACAGACTGTGCAAGACTCTAGACCAATATCATTACATATTTGTTTTTCTTTATTATTACTCCGTAATTAAAGTCTGAAAGCAAAATGTGTGCAGTGCAATGCCTTATGAGTTATTGTCAAATCTTGAACAGTTTATTTGATCTTATTTTTCTAACCCTTACTTTGGTTCATTGCAGGTTCTAATGGTGAGGTTCTGCTCGCTGTTTGATGCCAAGGAACATACTGTAACATTCCTAAGTGGTCAGACCTACCCATTAGCATCCCTGCGAGTGCTAGGCATGGGTGGCCTTCTGGACGCCATGTTTGAGTTCAGTGAGAAGCTGGGGAACATGGGTCTGGAGGCTGATGAGATGGCCCTCTTCATGGCTGTGGTGCTGGTTTCTGCAGGTACCTTGGATTCCCTGTAATTGAGAGAATTACCATATGCTAGCAATATTTGAAGTATGTTTTTAATACTGAGCTAGTTGTCTGAGGTAGTTGATTGTATAGACAGACAGCGAGGCAGCTTACTAGAGTTTGAGACATAGCTGTAATGTTTACGTCCAGTAAATGTTTACTCATTATTTTGCTCTGTGTCAGATCGTTCAGGTATCTCAGATGTGGGGGCCGTAGAGCAGCTCCAGGAGGATTTGATCGGCGCTCTTCGCACTCTCATCACTCGGCGAAGGCCAGAGGACAGCTCACTCTTCCCCAAACTCCTGCTCCGGCTGCCTGACCTCCGTACCCTCAACAACCAGCACTCCGAGAAACTCCTAGCCTTCCATATTGACCCCTGAGAACAGAAAGAGACAATCACCAGACCTACCCAAGTCTACACATTCATGATAAGTGGTCAAAAATAGATTCAGGGTGCTCTTCCTGTACAAAAAAAAGCCATGCATAATTCAGGATAAACATCTGATTTTTGACTAGCACTTACACAAACACCTGAGACTTGCTCCACCACAAGATAAAACTGAACTTGAGCTTTTCCAATGAAAATTTTTTTTTAAAAAATTAAAAAAGAAGCACAGACGTATGGAGCATATTCTGGACATTTTGACTTTTCAGGGGAGTTTTCAAGAAATTGAAAATCAGAGGAAGATGGAATATGCTTTTCTTTCTACAATGGACTATTGAAGAGATCATGAGGTGATGGCTGTTTTTATAACTAAAATGAATCTGGGCTCACAGTGTAAGAGATCAGTGTCGGTATAAAGGTATGGGAAATGATAAGTATTTTTCTCACTCCAGATGCTATGCATTTATCATTGTATTGTTCAACACATTGTCCAGCCTTTCAGATAAACTTCTCATATTGCATCAACAGCTATTTCAATTCAATAATTTCATTTAACACATTCTTATATCTCTTTGTGGACCTTTATAAATATTGTTTATTGCTCATGTCAGGCACTCAAAACCTTGGTTGTAAAAACATGTATTATAATTGAAATATATGATAGTTTCTTATAACTCTATAAGACTGTAGTATGTATTCTCGTGTGGTAATGTCATGACAATACCAGGGACAATAGGTTGTTAAATGAAGAAAGGACTGCTCAATGTGTATTTAAAGTGTAATGTAATTTACAACAGCTCTGCATGGTTCATTCTAACCTTAGCAGAATCTTCTGAAAGAGTATCTTTTGTATCGATGGGTGGGTTAGCAGCAAAGTGGACTTTGCCATTTCTACACAAATTCAATTCATTTATTTCATGTGTATCTAAATGTATATTTGGTAAATGTATCATGTTTATCTTTTTCCATAGAGATGGGAGAATATGTGATATTAAAATATTACCTTTCAAGTTTTGCAAAGCATCGGGCTGAGTATTTTATATACATATCTATTGCATCCCGAGCACTGCACGTTCCTTTGCACATGGAATGCTGATGGTGCACAACGGTATCCTAGCAACAGGCAAATTGAACCAGCATGTGTATGGAGCTGATGTATGGTATATGCCAAGATTTTCACCTTCATTTAAATTATGGCTTCAGGGGTCCAACTGCGAATGGGAATCTTTCATACAGTTTTTTTTAATCAACAAATTGAATATTAAATCACAATGCTGCCTTCTTTCATTTACAGTAGAGTATTGTAGCACAGAATAATTGTTAGATTATTCAGTTTATACAGAGTGTTGATCATACCGAGTGTAACATAGCCTGTTATAGTGAATACTTCCTCTTCATATAAAATGCTAGAATAAGCTGCTCTTGGTAGAATAAGGATGAGGCAACAGAAATAAAACAAACATGCCATGAAACCTCTCACAACTGTGGAATGGGATGAAAGAACAGGGAGAAACTCTATTTGCATTTTGCCCTCTTCCCTTTGCGCTGCATAGTTTTGGTTTAAAAGAAGAAGGGGAAAAAAAGATTGGCATTACACACCCTTTCTCATGTGGTCTTAATGTTTGCAACAACTCCCTCTCACTGAGGCCAGAACCACATGATCCTTAAGATTAATAGAAATAAAAAATATATAAGTATATAAAATGTATATAAAGGATTCCAGATTTTACAGCTATATAGTACATGAACCCATTACATACAGTAAGTCTGCCCTCTTGAGGTCACTGTGCCATATTACATTTACATGAACAGTAACACTAATGTCATTAGCTTTACAATTTTTCACAATTGCTAAGACACTTTTCTTGAAAACGTCACCCATTTTCTCACAACATTAAACACAAAACCAAATCTTCAAACTACATTCACAAAACTCCCCTGTATTCTGACTTTGCATTTAGCACTTATAAAATATATGTAATGTGTTGTTATATGTGTTGTGATTACATATTAAATACGTATGTAATATGTAATCACAACAGGTCAACGAAAACTATAAATGAATAGCATGTCGTTCGACAAATGGGTTTTGGCCTTTGAGAATTTGGTTCAGAGAATGGGGTTTAGTGTCGTAGCAACTGTGAAAAACTAATAAAGTGAAAAAAAAAAAAATCCAGAATACCTTTTACAGTTCTTTGTTATAAATATAAAATACTTTCAGAAAATAGCATAGTTGACCCAATTCAACAATGAGCTAATGACAAATTTACTAGCAACTAGTTTGCAATAATATCTATTATATGTCTTGCAATACCACCAATTCAAATGATTTAATATTAGATTACCCATAGAACTCACATCACAACATGCAAACTTACAATTTACTAAATAACAACTGTCTGTACTGTGCATCCTCCACTGATGATTACTTTCATGTATTCTTGTGTGTAGGTGCAGAGCAATGCAATCCATTATTGGCCTCGACATCCCAGTTTGTACATAAGGCTCTGCACACAGAGAATCATCTCCTGAGAGGACATTTTACCCATGCAGAGACACATCTGTCAATGAGCTGAAAATTTGAAAACTTAACACAGTTGTGCTGCGAATGGGAAAGGACGCTGAGTGCTGTTATTTAGAGTATATTAACAGTTATTACTATTTATTCAAACAATATATAAATTATTCTATAACAATATATAAAAATAAATAAATAATGAATGAAATTACAATCTAAATGTTTAAAATATATTTATATAGTTATCATAGCAATAATATGGATAGTAATATAGTCAGTATAGTCAAGTCACCTTTATTTGTAAAGCTCTTTATACAATACCGATTGTGTCAAAGCAACTGAACAGCATTAATTAGGAAATAGTGTGTCAATAATGCAAAATGAAAATAGTAAACACACATTTTTCAGTTAAAAACAGTTCATCATTGAATTCAGTGATGTCATCATCCAGCTCAGCTCAGTTTAAATAATATCTTTGCAATCAATGTCAACATATCGCTGGAAATGAAGTGTCCCCAACTAAGAAAGCCAGAGGAACCAAAACTCCATCGGTTACAGAATGGAGAAAAAACCTTGGGAGTAACCAAGCTCAGTCGGGGGGCCAGTTTCTCCTCTGACCAGACGAACCAGCAGTTCAATTCCAGGCTGCAGCAAAGTCACATTGTGCGGAGGACTCAATTGGTTCCTGTGGTCTTGTCCCGGTCGTCGTCTGAGACAAGGTCTTTACAGGAGATCTGTAAAGACCACTAGGGGCTCTAGTTGTCCTGGTCTCCGCTGTCTTTCAGGGCTCTAGAGGTCCTTTCTAGATGCTGATCCTTGGTAATACTAATATACTACTTCTTCTTCTACTACTACTCCAATTATACATATTTTAAATTTACATCTCACCCCAACTTCCTGTTTCAACTAGACATTTGTGAACAGAAAAATAAAACCCTGTGCTAGTCAAGGCAAAAGTTATTACTATTGGACTGAAACCAGGCCATAACAAAGGCAAGAGCTCCCTCTACTGGCAAAAGTAGCATGTTAGCTAAGATGAACTTTCAAAAATATAATAAAACAGAACAGAAAAAATACCTACCTGAGATGTTTCTTTCCCTCGATAGTATAAATAAACACGAATTGTACTATACCACTGACACGGAGGCTTCCAGGCACTCTAGAAATAAACCTCTAAACCTTTAACTTTATTAATACGCAGCTGATTAGCACTGTAGAGTCCTTACAAAACCAGCCTTACAAAAGCCATCAGGTCACTGTTTCAAAAGCTGACTGTCACATGACCCACAACTGGCTGACAGGCAAAACATGCTTCGCTCTTAAATAATTAAATATTATACATTCGTATTGTTAACAGCCTACACAACACTGTTGTTGTGCTTACACCTCATCATTGTTCACATTTGGTCACATAAATTGTCTATATAATTGCTTTTAAGCAAAATTCCATAGTATGAAACTCAAGACAATCGATGAAACTGGCGAAAATGTAAAAATGCAACATACACTCTAAGAAAAGGCCATGAAAAAGGGGCCGATTTATTTGTTAATATGATGGAATTCCCAATATGGCTTTTCACAGGTGTTTTGAGTATATTTTGTATTTTTATGTATAATTACACATTGCATTGTGTTGTGTTTTAGGGCTAGAGGAAATGTACAGAAATACCAAGCCATTCTTTTGGCCAACAGAAATTGTATAAAAAAAAATAGATTACATTCGACACCGAATGAATAGTAATGGCTGGTGTCAGCTATTCATTATTAGAGTTTTTTTTTTTACATCAACAATAATCTAATAACTTCATTTTATTTCTCCATGAAGATGCCTTTTTTGTCGCCAACTTTGTACTTCTAGCTTTTGTTTACTGGTAAATATTTACATTTTGATGAGGGGAAAAAAAAAATATTTTCTTGTGTCCTTCTTTTTTTTTTATACTGGTAATAATATTTTACAAAAAAAAAGATGTGTTTGTCTGGATCACCAGCATCTCATACCTCTGTCACGCAGTCTTGGGAGTTCATTTCCCATAATCCTTTGCCCGGACTCATCAGCACTCATTGTTTTCACCTGTGTCTCGTTAATCCTGTCTGCTCATCCTATAGTCTGGTTCATTCATTGACTCTGAAGTCTTGCATGTGTTTTGTACGCCATTTCTGAGCCGTTGTTTCCTGTTATCCTGTGTCTTGGTTTTGTCTGTCCCTTGTTCTGGACTACTCTTTGTATGTGTTTCTTGTTATTGTTTGGACTGTTTTGCTGGTTTATGACTTTAGCCTGTGTTTGGAGCACAATTGTGGATTACCCTCTGAATAAACACTGTGTTTGGATCCTCAGTGTCTCGGAGCAATTCATGACAGTGTATTTGTTTCCCTAGGTTATGTCAACCCTATTTCAATCAGAACTGTTTTTTATGAAAATATGTATTGAATACATATTATTTGACACATATCATGTATTAAATACATTATAAATAAAACATTTTTTTTTTAAATGGCACATTTCTGAAATGACCCATACTCTAAATAGTCAATATTTGTGTGGTTGTTGTTTATTACCAACTGCACACATTATCTTCTCAAATGATTTCATCTTTATACTTATGTAGCATCACCTTTATCCTTTAGGCTGGGTTCATCCATTATTCTACATGACTCTAAATATAGCGAAACTATTTTCTGACCAAAAGGTTGTGTAGATCAAGTGAAAGCCCAACTTCTGAGTTGAAGGTGGTATTTTCCCGCTCAGTCCCATCATTCCTAAAGCCCTGTGTGGAGGAGGGACCGATGGGAATGTAAGAGGGATTAGCCTGAATAAACTATATCAGACATGAGTAAATCTGCACTGCAGCACACATGAAGCACAGACTGACCCACATCCAGCACAAAGGACTACAACTGCTGACTCTGATAACCCACATCATATCATCCGCCAGCAGCACTGCAGTGGGAAAATAAATACATAAATAAAATGACACAGAAAAAGGTAAGGTATCATTTGATCAATTACTCGAATAGAATGGAACATAATAGAATTCAGGAGACTTTCTTCAAACACTGTAAGCAAAGTAGCAGAAGTGAATTAACATTAGATATGATATTAATATATAAAATAATGGGTTTATATTTAGTGGCATTCAAACTGAGCAAAATATTCATGTTCATAGAACAACATTTCAGAAGCAGTGTAGTAAAACCTCAGAAGACACTGCTTCTACAGCGGCAGGAGATTATTCTGACTATTTATAGCTCAAGCTTCCTTATAAAACATTACCAGTTTTACTCATTCTCTAAATAAAACATTTTCAAAATTGAAGTGACCATCTTAAATCTTGCAATCATGCATAAAATCTAAATGATCTGTCCTATATCTGATGGTTTATTTTGCACAGGTCTGTTCATCTCTGAACTGGATTGGATCATATCTATGAGCTTATAAGCAACACTGCAGTTATACAAACATTGTATCTTTGTTGTATATGTGTTTACCAAAGATGAGAGTTTGCTCAGTGTATTCATTTAAATTAAATGATTATTTCAGGTCATTATTTGGCAGCACTGATAGCACACTATATCACATGCCCTTAATATTTTCTCAATATGTTTGTATTCACAGGTTGCACCAACAGTCCAAACTGTTGAAGGAAACATGCCTCCAAGCTATGAAGAGGCAAATGCGGGTATAGCTGTGCAGTCATTCATTCATTAGAACTAACGTTCTGCCTTTTGTCAGATATATAATATTTTCTGGTTTTTATTTTCTCTCTGCAGGATGTCCTGGTTACTACTATGGTGAAGGAACTTTTTCCTGGGATGACATGTATATTAGACGAGTTTTTATACGAAAGGTTAGCCATTTAAATATTTCAACTTAATTATGTAAAGTATAGAGGACTATCAAATCAAATGGTCTGCAAAAAAATATTGCTCTTACTCTTATCATATTCTTGCAGGTTTATTCGATTCTGATGCTGCAGCTCTTTTCAACAGTAGCAGTTATTGCTCTCTTCACATTCTGGTGAGTAACTGATTCTTGATCTGTAAATCTTGAAGGTATGATATGTGACAATGTCTCATCACTGAATTACACTAACCGTCAAAAGTTTGAGGACAGTAAGTTTTCACAAAAATATTGTTTTTATCACTGATAATATTTGTTGAGCAGCAAATCAGCATATTAGAATGATTTCTGAAGGATCATGTGACACTGAAAACTAGAGTAATGATGCTGAAAATTCAGATTTGCATTGCAGCAATAAATCACTTTTACATTATATTCAAACAGTTCTTTTAATTTGTAATAATATTTCACAATATTACTGTTTTCCACTATTTATTTTTGATCAAATAAATGAGCCTTGGTGAGCTGAAGAGACTGCTTTCAAAAACAGAACAAAATCTTCCGTGGCTCAGTGGTAGAGGGTTGCATTAGCAGCGCAAAAGGTCATGGGTTCAATTCCCAGGGAGCAAACATACTGGTAAAAAAAAAAAAAGATGTATAGCCTGATGCACTGTAAGTCGCTTTGGAGAAAAGCGTCTGCTAAATGCATAAATGTGAAAATCTTACTAACCCCAAACTTTTGAGCAATAATTTATGTTATGAATCAATTATGTGTAAGCATATTATATTTCATATTGACTATTTGACACTGCTGACCCCTTTCTGTCTGCTTTAGTGCTCCAGTGAGGATGTACATTCAAACACATCCTGTTTTATACTCCTGGTCCAAGTACGTGAAACTACAGTTGAATCAGTAATGCAAATGTTTACTGCTTTAAAATGTTCATCACTTGGGCATTTATTTCAGTATACTCACTGGATCTGTAACTTAAGCTATGTCTGTGTTTTGCAGTCTTCTGTTTCTTGTCACATATATCTCATTGGCTTGCTGCGGTGATTTGAGGTAAGTCAATACACTGTTAATAAATTGCAGTTGTGGGAATGTACTGGTTATACACTCAATAATTAGGAAAACATTATAATATCATATTGGCATCCGTCTTTTCATTTCTGTATTGCAGGAGGCAGTTTCCATGGAATCTTATTCTTCTTACAATCTTTGTGAGTATCTGTTTAAAGATACATTAAAGGAATAGTTCACCCAAAAATGAACATTTGCTGTAAATGTACTCACCTTCTGGTCATCCAAGATGCAGATGAGTTTGTTTCTTCAGATTTGGAGAAATGTAGCATTACATCACTTGCTCACCAATGGATGCTCTGCAGTGAATGGGTGCCGTCAGAATGAGAGTCCAAACAGCTGATAAAAACATCACAATAATCCACAAGTAATCCACACCACTCCAGTCCATCAGTTAACATCTTGTGAAGTAAAAAACTGTGTGTTTGTAAGAAACAAATCCATCATTAAAACATGTTTAAATTCAAATCATTGCTCTTGGCCAAAATATGAGTCCATAATCCATAATAATGTAAATCCATAATAAAGTCCATCGCCTGTTGTCCTCTCACATCAAAAGCCACACACATATCTGTTTAGAAATATTTTATACGGTTTTCAACAGGAAGCAGGAGCAGTGATTTGAAATTGAAGACGTCTTGATGGATTTGTTTCTTACAAACACATTTATCTTTTCACTTCACAACCTGCTAATTGATGGACTGGAGTGGTGTGGATTACAGTCACGCCCTTGGACTGTCAGTGTGTTGGTTTTCCTCCCCATGTGTTCCCAGTTTCCTAGTTTCTCCCCTGTCTAATTAGTCATTCCGTTCACCTGTGTTTCCCCAATTATTCTCATTGAGTTGTGTATTTATAGTGTGGTCTGCCCCTTGCTTTCTGTCCGGTGTCTTACATCATGTGCTAATCTGTTGTTCCTGCTAGCCCTGTGTGTCCCTCCTGGATGATTAAAGACTTGTTTTGTGTTAACTCTTACGTCTCCTTGTCTCCACCAGTGTCTCCAAATCGTGACAATTGCTTGTGGATTATTGTGATGTTTTTATCAGCTGTTTGGACTCTCATTCTGACGGCACCCATTCACTGCAGAGGATTAACTGCTGAGCAAGTGATGTGTTTTCTCCAAATCTGTTCTGATGAAGAACAAAAAGATAGGGGGGGAGAGAAATAGCCAAGCATATTTTTTCCCTTTTGTTTTTCAGGGGGGACTGTTCATTTAAAAGTCATCCACTTTGAATTATAGTTGTACACTTGCATGCTTAAAACAGTCCATCACCACAAGTAAAATGCATGTCAGCCTTTGGTCTTAATTTATAGTATTTTAGAATTTCTAGAACTTATGTCAAACTTTAAAATATATATATATATACATTAAAAAAAATTACATTGCAATTTACATTTCATTAATGCATTTACAAATGTTCTTTTTTCCCCTCTGTCATTTATTTTCCATGCTTCTCTGACCATCTTGGACACACGACTTCTGATCATGGCTTGCATGTTGGGTTTTATCTCTAGGTAATGACACATCTGTTGTGTGCGCATGCTTTCCCAAACATGTTTTTCTAAATTCTAAAAGATGTTTAATTTCTGCTGAATGTAACGGTGCCTTTTTCATGCTTCTGCCAGTTTCTACAACACCAAGTCTGTAGTGCTGTGCATTGGCATCACTGCCACAGTGTGTCTGTGTGTCACCATCTTCAGCTTTCAGAGCAAGGTGAGCAAATGCCAGAAAAATACCAATAAGCTTTTTTTTAGTGAACATCAGTGTGTTTTATAATATTTCTGTTGCCAATGATATATACACATCATAAAATACAATAATATTCCAATTCTAAAGTGTTTTTTTTTGTCTCTCTAGATTGATATCACCTCTTTCCAAGGTCTTCTCTTCATTCTGTGCATGGTCATGTTTTTCTGTGCTATTGTCATGGGATTTGTGGTTCCCTTTGGTTATGTAAGTATCCAAAAATATAAGTAAATAAAAGAAAAGATTAGTTTAAATAAAGAAAAGTTTGTCAAGACAAACTTTGATGTTGGCTTGAAAAAGCCTGAGCTGAAAATTTGAATTAGTTTTAAAAGCTTGAAGCAGTTTTTAGTTTAAAGTAGTTTTAAAAGCTCAACATTTAAAGGTGTTAAGGTCATGCAGTCTCTAACTACGATTAATTACGAACTATTAACTACGACTTTTGCCTCAAACTCCTAATTGCTGCTTATTATACTATGTGGCTGTTGAATGCTTGAATCTGATTGGTTGACAAATGTGTGCAAAAAATGGTGTGCAATTATTTTCAGCAAAACAGACGGTAAACGTAGTTCCAGGCAGGTCTTCACAGCATTGAGTCCTTATCACTTCGCCAAATGATTTCAGTTATTTCAAAGGTCCTTACAGCAAAAGAGCCAAAACCCAAAATGACACTGAACAAGCAAATATTTATAGTAAACAATAGGATAAAAATGACAAATTATTTCCATGTTTTTGCCACGAAACATGTTATGTATTTATTTTTACGGAAAGCACATACTCTCTTTCTCCCGCTCTCTCTCCCTTACAAACGCGCACACACACAAACAGAAACATACATGTGCACAGAAACGTGTTGTCAGGGCTGCTCTACAATTTTATCTAGGGCTGTGTATCGACAAGAATTTGGCGATAATATACGTATCACGATACAGGGGTTGCGATATGATATGTTGTGATATATTGCGATACTGTAAGCAAGACTATATATTGAGATATTTCTTATTTTAGGAGAATAGGATATAATTTTAGGAAAACTGTCATTTAGAACACACCACCATATATGCAGACCTTACCAAAAACAATCGTTTATCTATATTATATATATATAATATATCGATTATTATATATAGATATTTTTTTTTTTTAACCATAACAAGTGGATCTGCATTTGTATTAATCTGTCCCTGTAACATTTAACGCTATTGAACCACCTTGTGTGCAGTACAAGTAAAAGGGGAACAATTAAGTGCTTTCACTTGCAGGAGTCAGATTTGACTGATCATGGGTCGAGAGGAGGGATGACCTACAAGACCATGGTGGAGGATTTGCTACTCAACAGATCCGGAGCTCATTGACAAACATCTTATAACGTAAGATGCGCTCCCTTTACACAGTGCGCGTGAATCTCAAAGTGAACAACGCGAGCTGCCATTCAAAATGTTTTAAAAGCTCCCAACAACTCCCCATTTATGTGACGCCCTGATAACGCGCGAAAATTATATCAATATTAAATGTTTTGCTGGAGCGGGGGACGGGACTAACCTTGTCAGGAGCGGAACACACGTTTATTCACTGTTTTGTGGGGACGTTCGAGGTAAGAGACGGCTAGAGGGTGTCGGTGGGGATCTCACAGCTGGGGGGAGGAGTCTCGTGATGCGGGGATATAAACGCAAAACGAAACAACTGCCATAAATCGGGGATACATTGGAGGGAAAAAAATAGAGTTGAGAATCGATAGCGTGTGGTATCGCTAAACCCAATATCGCATACTGCCGCGGTGTAGCGTCTATAAACTAGGGGCGTAGACAACCCCCCTAATTTTCAGTAAAATCTGTTCAATAAATCAAAGCTACCTGTCATTTCTCAGTAGCGAAAGACTACGGCACTGTTGCGCCTGGAAGCGATGAAGGGCGGTACATTTCACGAGAGTCAGAGACGTCTCGAACACGGGGTTTTCTGTCTTATATTCATTCTCAGAAACTCCAGACGTAGGCACACAATGTCTCGTCTCCAGACTAATCGGCTCTCGGATCTCGTCAGGTAGGTCGGGCCTGTGGCGGAGGGTTGTTAAGAGTTGCAAGCCGCGGGGCTAGGACGAGGGCCAATTACCTCTTGGGGACATAGGCAAAAAAATATTAAAAAAGGGCCCCACGGATTAATAATAATATACCACCCCAAACAGCAAACAAAAATAAAATGAATAGCATATGAGTCCGCTATAGGCACTATGGCACACAGGAACGTTTCCGTGGATACGAGGTCGCCATGGCTGCATACAGCTTTGTCTGCATACCATTGGTGCAATTTATATATTGTCTCAAACCTGTTTCACGGTGGGTGTGGGTTTCTCTAACAGGAGATTCTCTGGATTAAATTTGGTAATGAGGGAAGGGTGACTGGAGGTAGCTCCTCGGACCGGTGTGCAGGACCAGCGCGGGTACTGAGAGGCTAAGAATGCAAGGGCCGGGAACCGCAAGACTTGTCTTGGGTATTGTACTGCCAAACAGGCAAGGGGGTAGGTCAGACAGGGGCAGGGGGGGCAGGGGGAAACGGGGGGGGGCCGAAGGGCGGACGCACCAGCCCAGTCTTAGAGACCAGTGCTAAGGCCAAAAGATAGGGGAGAGCGGAGAACGAGGCTTGAAAGCCAGGGAAAGAGACTAATGCGAAGAGGAAGGCAGGCGAAGGCAGAGGGAGAGGGAGAGAGCAAGCAGGGGGAATGAGGGGGAGGAAGGAGCAGTGGGGGGGGATGAGTGGGAAAAAAATATTACTGGGTGGAGCGAGCGAGAGGAAGGAACTTAAGCGCCAGGATCAAGGGGGGAACGGCGGTGGAGACAGGAACTGGGACGCCCAGTCTACGAAGAAGGTGATGTAGCGGGGCAGCAGCAAAACTATGGGCGGGAGAAAGGGCAGGGCAGAATATACGGACCCTCATGACAGGGAAAAGATTATATAGAGTGATATGTGGAGTGGCGGCGGGGTGTTGGGCGGGACGGACGGGAGGGGGGGGGCCTAGGGAGAAAAGAAATGTGCTTTTCCACGGCCAGGGTCGGCACGGTACGCTCGGTACGATTCACATTTTGGGGGGGTGCTGTTACCAGGGCTTTTTAGTACCACCGCGTTGGTTTAGTGAACCGTACCGTTACCAAAACGTTATGTGTAAACTCTGTTGATCACGGATTGGCCGGAGAGAATCGGCACTACCTGCGTCACTGAACTTGCGACACAAACACAAAAGAACCACTAGATTTAAATCAGCACAGCCAGCGAAGGATTGAACGCAACTGTTTTGAATGAGCGCACCTTTTTAACAACCAAAAAGTTTTGTTGTCTGTTGCAGAAGAACAGACGTTCCTCTCGTTGATAGCAGAGGAGCGGAGCCAGCGAGAGCTTGATGGGGCGACGCGGAATGAAAACGTTTTTTTTAGGAGTCGTGGTAGTAGAGGCAGCGCAACTATAACGACATGTGAATAATCTCGCCCACTTTAAAGCGGAACTGAACTGCAGTGGAAATGCAAACCGTGCCGAGCCGTGCCGTGCCGTACTGAGCCGGGCCGAGCCGAGTCGTACCACACAGTGGAAAAGCGCCATAAGTGTGCTTTCCATAGACTTAAACGGTGGAAAACATGGAAATAGTTTTATCCTATTGTTTGTTACATTTATTTGCTCAATGTCGTTTGGGGTTTTGGTGCTTTTGCTGTTGTAAGTTGCCCATGGTATAAAAATTATAAATATTTCTCTACATTGTAATTGGGCCCCCCTGGACTTATGAGCATAGGCACATGCCTAGAATGCCTGTGCATAAATCCGGCCCTAAAAATTATGTTTTAGAATTATCAACTGAGGTGTGGGATGAGATGTGTAAGAAATTAATCATACTCACAATAGCGTTTTAAGGAGAAAAACCTGACAAATGTCTTTAAATGCATCATCTGAACAATATTTGAGGTGTGGTAACCATAGCATAAGTGGAATAATTGACTCTGGTCAATTGAATGATTAGAAAATAATGCACACCCGTGTGCATTATTTCCTAATAATTCAAAGGCCCGTCATCAGTTATTCCTTACTTAATAGTTAGTGAGGTAGTTGTTAAGTTTAGGTATGGGGTAGGATTATGGGATCTAAAATATGACCATGCATAATATGTCCTTAATAAGCAATTGTTACAGACAATTAAGTAATGTTTTCATGTTGCTAGCGTATTATGATGGCTGTAGCTCTAAAACTCTAGGAGTTACGGTCAGAAATGTTAGCCTCAGGAGAAGAATAATTTTAAGTTTAAACAGGATAGCAGTATGATGGCTTTCTCAAATCAACATAACTGCAGCAGCACCTGAACACCTCTGAGTTTTCCGCTCCATTTACCAAACAAAGTTTGGTAGCACTGTATTTTATTATTATAATTTTTTTTAGATTCTGGCTATTAATACAAGTCCTAATCTGTAAAATAGCATTAAGAATCCAAATAAAGATTCTAGTCACGTTCTAACTGCTTTGTCTTTTGAAAGGTTCCCTGGTTACATGCGGTCTATGCCAGCATAGGAGCTGTTGTCTTCACGATGGTGAGAAGCAGATTAGTCAAGAAAGGATTATGGTTTTAAATGATGATTATTTGTCATGTGATTAAGGTGATATAAGGTCAACTGACCCCTGTCTCTTTCTCTTCTCTCACTTCTTCTGTCCCAGTTTCTCGCTTTTGATACACAGCTGCTGATGGGGACCAAGCAATATGCAATGAGTCCTGAAGAATATATCTTTGCAACACTCAGTCTCTACCTGGATATTGTGTACTTGTTCACGTTCCTGCTGCAGTTGTTTGGTAATGGGACAGAATGAGCCATAGATTTGTCGTAATATTGTCCGTCATGTACAATATCGAAAGCTAATGTTTCAAACTGTTCTGCAACCTCAATGTTTTTAGAACAACACGTTGCCTTTTATTTATTGTTAGTTTTAAAGTAAATCAACTCTGTAAGAATGTTTTCTCAGGTACTGAAATATGTACTTCAAGATTTATTCAAAGGTCAAAGTCAAAAACTTTTCATGTGACTGACTAAATCAATCTGACTATATGCTGCACCTGAACATGTGTAAGGATTAGTTTTAAAATAAAATTAAAATTAAAGTACAATTACAAATTAAGATTAAAAATGTCCATCAAACCTAGGCTTTTATCATGAACTACTGGCTTAAAATGAGCTAGAAGGCATTTTGCTTATGACAAATTATTTTGTGTGTCAATGACAATTTTCACTCAGCTGGTTGTTGAAAGTTCAGATAGTTGAGTTTATATTAAAGGGGTCATATGACGTTGCTAAAAAGAACACATTATGTTGTGTATTTGGTGTAATGAAATGTGTTTATGCGGTTTAAGGTTAAAAAAACACATTATTTTCCACATACTGTACATTATTGTTTCTCCTCTATGCCCCGCCTTTCTGAAACGCGTCGATTTTTACAAAACTCATCGTTCTGAAAAGCGAGGTGTACTCTGATTGGCCAGCTATCCAGTGCGTTGTGATTGGCCGAATACCTCAAGCGTGAGACGGAAATGTTACGCCCCCTCACCATACTGTGATGCCGTGTACCGGCGCGATGAGACAACACCAATAAAACCCATTATAAACGAGGCATTTGTTGCATCCAGTGGGGACATAATTACTGATTATAATGACTTATATTGTGTTTTTACGCTTTGCGTTGCGTATCGCGCCGCGTAAACATAAAACCATGTCTGCATTTGTGATCAGAGAAATTACAAATAACAAGTGCTACTCTACACTGCTCAAAACTCGCATTTGAATCATCATGGCAAATCCTTTAATATGAAATGTACTTACGGCTGTGCGTCAAGAACGCATACTGTCCCTTGCAAAGTTGGAACTGCCCCACTTTATAGAAACAGCCTTTGTGCACAGATTCATTGTAGGCTACTCTGCAGGTTCAATATTTGGGTTGAAGTGTTCTGGAACCGTGTTGTAAATACAACTTAACCACTAATTTCTAGTCGTGTCCTCTTTTGGAAGGCCAAACGAAGTAGTTTCGCTTTCGAACAAACGAAACACACAGGTCACACACTTTTATAAAGAATATCTCTTTGGATATTGGAATTTGAGACTTTAGTCTTTGCAACTTTAGGGATCTTATCTATTCACGAACAGCTTGTAACACTCCAAAGAGAAAGGCAAATTTGAAATGGCATCATATGACCCCTTTAAGCTCTATTATTTTCATACCAATTTGTGTATTTATTTTTTTAAATAAATGTTATGCAGTCATTAAGTGTTAAAACATGTAAACCCCGAATGACTGAATATTCTGAAACTCTGTCATATAAATGAATATCACAATTTGTCATTGTGAGATCATTCATTTTGCAATGCACTGTAGTATTGTAACTTTGACATCCTAACCTTTTAGATAATAGCTTTTAAAGTATTACTTTAAAAAATAAAAATGTAAAATTACAAGTTCTCGTTACGTTGCTAATGGATATGAGAAAGAACCCATGAATGTCAGTACACAAGTTTAATTGCAATTCATTTGTAGTGTTGCAGTGTAAAGTCTTATGTGTGACACAACAACTTTTCAACCTGGTTACATATGTATTTATATCTAGGGCTCTACAGCCATCTAGAGGTTACACCATGATATTGCAGATGATAAACGGTGCACAATGTAGAGGTTAATATTTAGTAAAATCCTCTTAAAATAATACAAATATTAAATAAAAAAAAATATTTTTGAGCTAAAATCACAAAAGCACAAATATATATTCGTTCTCATATTTATTTCTGTCTTTATTAATTTGTATGTTCATCGATACGTGTTTGGGCTGTTTAATATTAGGATTTTGTTTAAAATCTCCTACTGCGGCCCCGCCCCCCAGCCGAGATGCATCAGCGCTACGCAGACCGTTCGGCGTATGACATCAAAGTACCACGAGTGCGATTCAAAAGCTTCTGCTCTCCAATCACTCTCACAGTATTTTGATGTCATACACCGATCGGTCTGCGCAGCGCAGACGCATCTCGAACAAACGAAACCTATATGCTCCCGCGGCTACAGGTAGGTTTCTGACTAAATACTGATACCTAGTGGTGAAAAGCAATAGCAAAAGTAGTAGGTCAGTATTATTAAATTGCAGAAAAAAAGATTTTGGATAACTAGGTTGGCTTGTATGTTTGGTGCGGTAGGGCACCCAACCTCATTTTCTTTCATAGGGCCCAAAATTGCTAGCGGCGAATGCCGGTGCACAGACCTTTGAGGGTCATTGCTGAACTTAAAAAGCGCCCCCCTTAAGACAAAGGAAATAACACAAAAAAGAAGTCCAAAAGCTTTCGGATTTTATTCACTTTAATAACAACCATATATATATATAATATATATGTTTCTGGTCAATATGTCTACATATATATCTATTATAATGACATATGATATAGCTTTTAAAGACTGCTTAATTTCTAAATCTCAAAGGTGGAAGTCAGGACTAATAGACTTGGCCTGGAAAAAGGACATGGTATGATAGCTTGGCATTATACAGTGCAAAGGATATCTGGCCTTCTAGATGTAAAGTAGGCTATAACAATGGGCCTCTTGGGTAGTTGTCATTATTATTTGTAGGGTCCAGTGTTTGTGAATTGCTCTTGGGACTCTCTTTTTTGTTTTAATTGTTTATATATATAGATATCTCATATATATATATATAATTAAGTATATACACTACATACATCATACATACGACATACAGGTGGTGTTCTGAAATGAGGCAAAGTCCTTTTTTTAATCAAATGTAAATTCCTGTCTCAGTCACATGTTCTTGGTTTAATAAACATTACTTACACTACCAGAAAACAACAACAAATACAATTCTATTTTATATTTTTACATTAACAATGTAATCAATATTCTGTTTGTTAAAGCCAAGTATGAATCTCATCAAATTATTAAGCATTTTACATTTATTTGCAAAATAATAACTCAAGGCAGTAACAATTTAAACAATATACTGTATTTTATTTGTGAACTTATGTTCAGCTATTCTTTTTAATGGTTAACTTTTAACTATTTTTGAATTATTCGGTTCATCATTCATCAAAGATCAGTAAATATTGGTCACAGACACAGAAATTTAGCTGATTTACTCACTAAAACTCCCACATATCATGTTTTCATCCCATTTTAAGTCTTATTTTGACGTAAAAAATTATTATATCTAAGTGTATAAGTTGTTTACTTACTTTTTTAAATGAGTCTTCACATTAATGCCATTATATTGTTCATTCAGACTGATTTGTGAACGTAGAACGCACATGAACACAATAGACAGGATTTATCGCATGAACCAATCACATCCGAACATAACCAGTCATATCCAATCAAATCGCGTGATGGAGGCCATTGCCTCCGCTCCCTGATTTTGCCCCCATTCCTTCCATTCCCCCCCCCCGACTGGCAAACGCTTTAAGGCAAGGCAAGGCAAATTTATTTGTATAGCACATTGCATACACAATGGTAATTCAAAGTGCTTAACATAAAATAAAATAAAAACAATAATCACAACATTAAAACAAGGAATTTAAAAACTTTGAAAAAATAAAAAATAAAAATTTTATTTAAGAGTTTAAAATGAATTTAAGAAGACGATTATACATATAATTTAGTGCAATCAGTTCGGACATCGCACAATGCTCATTCAATAAATGCACAGCTAAAAAGATGAGTTTTGAGTCTGCATTTGGTCTGTTAAAACTCCATGGGCTCAGGGGAGGGCGACAGAACTCGGACTCACCCGCTGTAACTCACTTACCTGCTGTGTCGCTTGTTTTGACATGTTTCTTTAGAACAAACACGCGTGATTTTTATACACTTTGTACTGTTATATTTTGTAATATTGCCATGGTTTTATTTTTGTACGACTATTTTTTTCTTATCCAATAGTTTGAAGATATATAACCAGTATATTACACAAATACGTTTTTCCTCTGCTTTGCATACAAGTTCAATAAATTACGTTTGAAGAAAATATTTGTTTTAGCTATGTTATAATATATATGTATTACCTTTGCATGATAAAATATCAAGATTTTCACAGATGATTTTATCTTGTAAAGTTTTTTTTTTTTTACCGGTGATCTACTTTATGATACATTTGAAGACGAGCGGAGAGTAAGAATACAGAGTCAAGAACATAGCTAGCAGAATCATGCTATTAACAGTGTAACCCTGAATTACATGCGACCATATAATATGATTAAATGTTTTAATAAATTAAGTGTATCAGCAATCATAAATTTCTTAGAAATATATTTTACCGAGGTGACGAGGATCACTCAGTCGCTTTGTGTCATACTCAAATGCTGTTACGGGGTTGTTGACCAGTGAATGTGTGCAAATGTGCATTTAGTCCGTCATTAAAATGGCGGCATTACGTTTTCATCTCCAGGTGTTTGTTGTAGCTATATGGGCGTGGCGCTCAGTTTCAGATACATAAATTATGAGCCTTTATAGACATAGTGTTTCTTGCATAAAGAAAACGCTGTACTTATTCAAACAACAAGATCTTTATTTACCCTTGCAGACCTAGTTCAGCTGCTGTGGAACTTCAGTTCATTCAGTCAAGATAGAGCGGCTGGAGTTATGACGTTTTACTGACAGCTTGAGCGAATCCAACAAGATTAAGTCACAAGCTCTTTTTAATACTTTTCATTAGCTAAATATTTGTAAAGCAGACAGACAGATGTAAAGGCTGACCAATATCATTGATTTATTGAAGGAAAAAAAAACTATCACAAAAAAAGGGCACTTCGGGGTGTAAGGGCAAAAAGGGCATGTGCTCTGCACAGGTTGAGCCCTACCTGTGCACGTGCCTGGCTAGCGGCACCCCTGTCCTACCATGCTGGAGAGAAAAAGAAGTAGCACGTTGATCTGTCTTTACTTTAACTTTATTTCGTTTTTATATGGTGTCAAATGTGCTTTGTAACTTTGAGAAATAAATATTTCAAAAGTCGTTCTGGCATGAGTGACGTGACTACGCTAAAATTAAAATATTTAAATGAGAAAACCAAATAGAGTATTTCCCAATGCGAGTCAAAAAAGAATATCTGATTTCTTTAAAAATCCACCATAATCTAAAAAAACAACAACAACAACAAAAAAAAAAGTCTAAAAATGAATCTGAGTCTGATAACAGAAGGGCTGTTGATGATGGTCTCACTCCCAGCAGCACGGATCAGCAAATGAGCGGGATATCCATGTTAACGCTAACAGCAGCAGGACTATCCCAACACCTGAGCCTGGGCCTTCTGCTAATCTCAATATCACCGCAACAAAATCAGGAGGGGTAGTTATTTTCAATCACAGTGGTTTGACAATGGGGGTGGCTACACTATGATGTGAAGATGGACTGCATGTTTTGCTTCGCATGCTGCCAAGCTGCCAATCAAATCCAAGCAAGGGCAGACAGATAGCTTTTTTTTGTGGAAAGAGGATTTTCCAACTGACGCAAACCCACAGCAAAATTTACTTTACTCACTGACACTGTATGTGGATTGTAGCAATCATTCTCTTGATATTGTAATTCAGGAAGTTGCACGTGAAGTAAGTCTTATAGCAGAAGGGTTACTTTTGGCCAGGGTGTTTCTGTTCTTATTAAAGAATCAGCAAAACGTAAGACTCTTGAATCATTGTTTGGCTGTGAAGACATCACTGTCAACCTTTTGGGCTTAGGCCCAAAGAGATGGTGTGTGCACACTAAAGCGATTCAGTGCTGTTCTTTCTCATACTCAGTGATACTACACTCGAAACTTTGAAGGAGGACAAACGAGTAAGAGGAGATACAAGAGCCAAAATACATGGACTTTACGAGCAAGCACTAAAATGCAAACCCCACTTCAGCTCTCTACCTCTTCGTGGTACGGTACAGCGCGGCTTGCTTTTGGGGGGATTTCCACTGTGTACTGTACCTGGTACCTGGTACTTTTTTCAGTGCCACCTTGGCTGAGGTTCCAAGCGAGCCGTACCGTTACCAAAACGTGACTTGTAAACCCTGCTGATCACTGATTGGCCAGAGAGGATCGTCACTGCCTGTGTCATTGAACTTGCGACACGAGACCCTAGACAGCTAGATTAAATCAGCACAGCCAACGAAGATCGAACGCAACTTTTTTGAATGAACGCAACAGTTTCAAATGAGAGCATCTTTTTTTAAACAAGAAAATAATGTCTGCTTCGTGGTCTGTTCAGGAAGTACAGACATTCCTCTCGTTGATAGCCAAGGAGCGGATCCAGCGAGAGCTTGACAGGACGACGCGGAATGAAAAAGTTTGAATTGACATGTCTATAATCCCGCCCACACTAAAGCATTACTAAACTGCAGTGGAACGCAAACCGAGCCGTACCATGCAGTGGATAAGTGCCATTTGCTGTCAAGCACTATTTGAGCCATGTGAGGCAGTGGCAAAGAGCCTGCAGGGTGAAAAGACGACCGCTCTTGGAGCCACAGAGTGTGCGAATCTGCTGATGGAGAGATTAAAGATTCAGAGGGGCTGCTCTGTGTGAAACAGTGCAAGATGTTGCAGCAGGCCGCTCCAGACTTCATTCTCAAACTAGATCTCTATTTGTAGAAGCAGAAAAACTGCTAAAATGCTATGCCGTCCTGTTTCTATTGCTTCATCGGAGAGAATTTTCTCCACCCTCAAATGTCTCAAAACCTGGTTGAGGAGCAGTATGTCTCACAAGAGATTAACTTATGCATGCTAACACAGACATTGTTGATCAGCTGAATATAGAGCACTTTATAATTAGGAAAGACTCATGCAGTTAAATATTTCATAGGGTTAAATATTTCATTTAACATTTACTTAATCATACGATCTGAGTGTTCACATATAAGTCTATCCTCATTCATTTGTAAGTCCATCTGTAAGTGAGTGTTGTTTGGGCAGTTTAATATTGGGATGTTGTTAAAATCCCTCACCGCCCCACAACATCAAGCCCCACCTCTCATCACCCCTGATAAAATATGTTCCTGCGGCCATGGTTATTGTGAAGAGATACAATCCCTTTAAAGATGAGCATATGTCATTTAGGCTTTATTCACATCTAAACAATGATCTACACATATAGTACATAAAGCACATCACATATCAGAAGAGGTTTGCTCTAGCGCGTGATCTCATGAGTATTCATATGTATTTTATGTAAGTGTGGTTCTACCAAACATACATTTGCATAGACACGGAAACATGCAATACCTACATATTTACAGCATCTAAAGTGCATTAATGACATATTGACAACACTTAAAACACAAATTATTTACAAATGAACAGACTTACAAATGAATCCTTATGAAAACTGAAATCGTGTCGTTAACATTTTCATTTGTCATATCAGTGGCATTGTGATTTCATTGCAATTATTTAATGCAGTTTACTTATTTAATATGAAATGATAACATGACCCAGCAAACATGTGACGTCAGGGAGACGTTCAAATCATGTCTGAATAACATCTGTCAGTTCAGACCCACTTTTGGAAGTCTACTGGACATGCAAAACAGGTTCGATTTCTGAACGTCTGACTAGGACCCCGTATAGACGTCTGTGGATGTTCAAAACTAGTTTAATATCTGAATCTCTAAATAGGGACCCTCTTGGATGTCTACTAGACATGTAAAACTGGTTCAATATCTGAGCATCTGACTAGGGACCCTATTTGACTGTAATTGGTGTGCCTTTCGAGCATGTCATTTTGGACTGTGTTGGCCCTTTGTAAAATCAGGGAATCAGTTTCTGCTAACAATAATGTGCTCTGCAACTTGATTCCCAGAAGCAATTCCGCTAAGAAAAAATACTACTTCTGCTATTATAAAGTCACTAATCAAATTATTTTCCACATGTGGACTACCAAAAATTGTGCATATGGATCAAGGAACGAATTTCCTCTCCAAACTGTTCAGGCAGGTGTTAAAATCCTTTGGGATAACACACAGAGATTCTAGTGCACATCATCCCGAAAGTCAAGGAGCAATCGAACGTTTTCACCAAATGCTAAAATCAGTGTTACGCAAATACTGCCTGAGCTCAAGTAAAGACTGGGATGAAGGGGTTCCGTTAGTTTTATTTGGCATTTGCGAAACTGGTCAAGAGTCTGTTGGTTTTAGTCCGTCAGATTTAGTGTTTGGACATACAGTGCGTGGCCCGCTCAAGATTTTAAGATATGGAATGTTGAGTGTGGATTCGTCACCAAAGGAAAATATACTAGATCATGTTAGTCGATTCAGAGAGCTATCACATACTGCCTGTACGTACGCGAAAGAGTCATTGGCTGAAGCTCAGAAAAAACGCTTTGATAGTAAATCTGTCACTCATGTAATTAAACCTGGAGATGAAGTCTTTGTACATTCACCAGTTCCTGGTTCTGCTCTGTCAGCCCGCTTTGCTGGTCCATATGTGGTATCCAAAAAACTGAGCGACACAGATTATGTAGTGCATACTCCTGGTCGTAAACGGAAATTTTGGACCTGTCATGCTAACATGTTGAAGTTCTACTGTTCAATCACCTGAGAAGATAGCAGTAGAGATGGCTGGTCTGAAAGCTGGCTCTGTTTCTACTCTGGCTGCGGTTGTTTCCAGCACCTCTGCTGAGAATTGCGAAGTATCATCGCCTTCTGCTGGTGAGTCACTTGCAGACGATGGTATTTCCCTTTGTATTGGTCAGATGAGCCCTAGGCTTTCTAATTCTGAGATACTACAGGCCCTGACAGTTTTTCTTACTAATCTAACCAAAGCACAGAGGCAGAACATTGTTAAAATAATTAATGAATTTCCCATGCTGTTTGGTGATATTCCAACTCAAACGAACATGCTACAACATGACATTAAGATCATTTGTGATTCTCTAAACAACATGCCTAAAATTGCGTAAATAGTACAAAATGGTCCGTAATGAAAGCAGAAGTAGAGTACTTGCTAGAAAATTGTCTTGCTGAACCCAGTTTTAGCCCATGGAGTTCTCTGTGTCTCCTTGTCCCTAAACCAGATGGTACATTTCCATTCTGTAGAGATTATCGAAAAGTAAATGCCGTTACAGTCCCAGATAGTTATCCTCTGCCTAGGATGGAATACTGTATAGACAATTTGGGTTCTGCAAACTTTGTAACCAAGTTGGATTTACTAAAGGGTTACTGGCAGGTTCCCCTTACCTCTCGCGCTGCTGAAATCTCTGCTTTTGTAACTCTGGACGATTTCCTGCAATATAAGTTCATGGGTTCATTCTGGTTACGAAACGCTCCGGCAACATTTCAGCAACTTGTCAATACTGTGTTGTCAGGAGTGCCCAACTGCAATGCTTACCTTGATGATCTGGTGATTTATTCCTCTGATTGGTAGGAACATCTGACATCTCTGATTTTCCACACAATGGGAATTACGCCACTTTTTAGGCATGGCTGGGTATTATCGTAATTTTTGCAGACATTTTTAAATCATTGTACATCCTCTTACCAGCCTGTTAACTCCTGCAGTTTATTTCGTGTGGTCTGAGACTTGTCAGCATGCTTTTGACAGTGTGAAGAATTTACTAATCAGCGAACCTGTCCTCAAAGCGCCAAATTTTTCCCGTCCATTTAAATTAGAAGTGGACGCTTGTGCTTTAAGTACTGGTGCCATACTCCTTCAGGTGATGCCGGTCTGGACCACCCTGTTTTTGCAGAAATTTATCACACATCAGATCGTTTATTCTACCATCAAAAAAGAAGCCTTAGGGACTTCTTTTAGCATTACAATTCTTTGAAGTTTACGTTGGTTCATCTCCGTTACTTGTGACTGTGTATACAGATCATAACTAATTAGTTTTCTTGTCAAGAATGTGTAATCATAACCAATGACTCGTGCGATGGACATTAATTGTTCAAAATTATAACTTAAATATAAAACATAAAAAGGTTCTGAAAATGTCATTGCACATCTGTTTGATGCTTCATAAGTTTTGGGGGGGGGGGGGGGGGGGGGTCTTAATAAAGGACACTATTGGAAGAGGAGCTGAACGGTATGATGGCATCACTGAATAATCAATGAATTTTAACTGAAAAATTTACTTTATTATTGTCCTCTTGCATTATTGACAAACTATTTTCCTGTTTGACCGTAAAGCTACTTTGACACATATGTATAAAGCTCTATATAAATAAAGGTGACTTGACTTGACCTGCCCTTTATGTCGTACTCAGGAGCGAAGTACTCTTCTGTGCTTGATACATGTTGTTTGATAAGTAAGTAATTAATTACAGTAGCAAGTAAGTAATTAATTACACTTCAAACATATCGGTTGCACTAAATAGTGGGCATGTCTGCTGTGCTGAGTGGTTTGCGATTGTAGCTCCGTGTAGCTTTGTTTTTCTTGGAATCTCTATCTTACTATAACTTACTGTTGTTTAAACTGCTAAAATACAATTGATCACAATACTTCTGATATTATCTAACATTCTAATTTGATATTGTTTGCGTTTTTTTAATCTAAACCGTGAGTGCAGTGCGTTAGCATTTCGTTAGCATGTCATTCGCACCTACCGTTTGTTTCTCTCTCTCTCTCGTTCCGTTTCTTTTCACATGTACTCTACATACTAGCTTTCTCTGTCAGCGGCGAGGGATTCACATGTGATAAATGCAGGGAAATAGTTAGGCTGACAGAGAAGATTTCAGAACTAGAGACACGCATCCAAACTTTAATTGAGGATAGGTGCGTACACTTCCCATAACACCCGATGTACTTGTTACTCGTTACGTAAGAAGAATGGCATCTACGCTAATATTAGTCAGTTTCTTTATTCTTATTCGATTCCCGAAAGCCATATAGGTCCAGTCTGTGTCAGATCAGATGGTGGATCAGCACCTAGAGATGCACCTCTACAGACCTGAATGTCAGTGGAGACCATGTCAACTAGACAAACCCTAGAGACAGATCCCTTGTGAAGGCCTTGTCAGCCAATGGCACAAGACCAGGAGAACCAGACAAGTCCTCTGCTCAATCTGACCTGTGTTGCAGCCTGGAATTAAACCATGCCATGTTAGTTTCGTCTAGCCAGAGGAGAACTGCTCCCCCGACTGAGCCTGCATGGTTTCTCCATTTCTCTCACAGATTGAGTTTTGGTTCCTTGCCATTGTCGGCTTTGCTGCTAGTTGGGGACACCAATTTCTGGCACCATAGTTGACTGACTGCATAGACATTATTGAAGATAACTGAACGAGCGGATGATTACATCGCGACTCATCAATGAATAACTGTTGTCTATTGTACTCTGCATTTCAGAGGTGTTTCTTCTTCTTCTGTTTAACATCGTAAAGCTGATTGACCACAATATGATTGTATAAAGCATATATAAATAAAGGGAACATTTTTATTAAATGTAAACCTCAGATTTGAGCAAACAATACAGAGTTCTGGCATGAAACTCTAGATGCCACAGCCTGATAGGTCTAACTCAGTCTGACCTAGTGACATCGTCACATGGCAGCTGATTGTTTCTCTCCTGTATCGGTAGCCAATGAGCGCGCTGCTCAACATTCAAATATATGACAAGTGCTTGCCGTAGCAGTTGCAGCTTACTTCAAAAACCCTCCACCTTCCCCAGCCCCACCTGTATAAATCTGCTACGGGTTATTCATGTATGCGATATGGGGTTATTCTGTTGTATTTCTTACATGCTCACTGCAGCATGTTGTGGATGTATTGGCAGTAGCAAGTCTCTGTACTTGCTCTGTCACAGCAGCAGCAGCAGAAGCAGCAGCGTAGCAGATCAATTCTGCCAAGACCAAATACATTAACATTGTCATGTAACATTAAATCCAATCCTCTGGAGTTGTCATGACAGCAGCAATACTTTCACGACACAACAATACTGGTATTTCAAAAATTATAGTGGGTTTGCTCCTACGCCATTGCCGCTCACTGGGAGAAAAGCTGCCCGTCCAGAGACAACAGAGACAAGTGGTGTTATATAAATGGTGGACAGTCCCAGTGCTGATACTGGTAAAATACCCAACAGTACTCATGGAAGACCTCAGCCAATCAGATTCAAGGACTAGAACTGTTGTGTTTTTTATTAGGAAGTTTTAATTTTGAACATAAAATAATTTCCCATACTTTAATTTGTTTACTTTCTTATTCTAAAATATGGTAAATAGTACTAATGTAAATTTGCAGAATAGTGCACCGAAAAAATGGTATCCTAAAAATGGTAGCATTTAAAGTAACTGGTTTTATCCAAGTTGGAAAAAAACGTATTTAATATCACACTGAATCAGTCTAAGCTAAGCTAAGCTAACCGCAGGTTACCACTATTTACAGTATAACATTAACAGTAGGTATAGCAAGGATTTGCATCCGGAAGACAAAATTATTTGAACCAACTAAATTGATGAATAAATTAATGAATTGTGTCTGTATGTGGTAGAATTTAGTAAGTGGCAAATTAAGTATAATTATAAAGTTGAATGAAAATAAGAGTCCTCACAATTTATCATAATAAATCTGAATAATAATAATAATAACTAGATGAGTAAAGTTCGTAGACAAACTCTAAGTTGGCTTGAAAAAGCCTAGTTTGAAGTAGTTTTAAAAGCTTGAAGTTTGAAGGTTTTCAATAGTTTAAGTTTTAGTTTAGTAGTTTTAAAAGCTAGCGATGTGGTTGCTAAGGTGCTCAGGGTAGTATAGATTATAATTAAGGTTGTTATCTGACAGTATAGGTAGAAATGGTGAGATAGTAGATAGATAGATAGAAATGGGTCGATTAGAAGATAGATAGATAGATAGTGATAGATAGAAATGTCAGATTAGTAGATAGATGTATGGATGGATGGATAGATAGAGATATGGATGGATGGATAGATAGAGAGATAGACAGATAGATAGATAGATAGACAGATAGACAGAAATGGTCAGATTAGATAGATAGATAGATAGATAGATAGACAGATAGACAGATAGACAGATAGATAGACAGACAGACAGATAGACAGATAGATAGATAGATAGATAGTAGATAGATAGATAGATAGATAGATAGATAGACAGATAGATAGACAGACAGACAGATAGACAGATAGATAGACAGATAGATAGACAGACAGACAGATAGAAAGAAATGGTCAGATTAGATAGATAGATAGATAGATAGATAGATAGATAGATAGGACATAATGATAGATAGATCGTAGACAGATAGACAGAAATGGTCAGATTAGATAGATAGACAGATAGACAGATAGGCAGATAGATAGAAAGATAGATAGACAGATAGACAGATAGACAGTAGATAGACAGATAGACAGACAGACAGATAGATAGATAGATAGATAGATAGATAGATAGATAGATAGACAGACAGACAGACAGACAGACAGACAGACAGACAGACAGCTGGATAGACAGATTAAATTAGTTTAAATGGCTTAGAAATAGTACATAGAATGGCAGTTTAATTGAGTCTGTGTGTTTACATTAGAATTTTGATGGAATGTTCAGATCAGCCAAGACTGTTCAATGAAAGTCTATGGGATTTTTCCCAGGTTTGATTGTCATTTTTAGGAAAACTAAGTTGGATCAGTTAGAAAAGATAAAGCAACCAGAGTCAGAACAGTCTGAAGGTCTGACCCAAGTTTGGTGCTTGTATCTTTAAAGCTCTAGGAGGAGATACTGTTCAAATTGTTGGTCAGAAGAAGAAGAAGACGTTTAAATACAATATCAGTAAGTTGGCTTTTTCAAACTGCTGTTGATGTTTAAATGTTCTACGGTGAAAATGCTCTGAATAACTGAAAAAGCAAACATACCAACGAAATACAAACAATATTTTATAAAAAAGGGAATTCGAGAGATCAGTTTAAAAAAAAATGCACAAACAAAAACAGAAGAACATTTTTTGTTAAAAAAAAAAAACGTAACAGAAAATCAGAAACTGTGGCACAGGAAGACAAATGACTGGCTAAAAGCTCTGGTTAACATGCAAACAAACTGTTTCTTCAGCTACCTGTACAAAATGTGTTATTGCATAAATAAAGAATGTTTTTAAAAGCTGTTCAAGAGACAAGCCATCAGCATCACAAACATACAGTACTGACTTCTGTACAACCACCCATTTCTAGAGATCTAGTCTACCGACCCAATACAACTAAACACATGTCATTTCTTGAGGCACACTGAACAAACTCTGAACTCTGCAGGTTTGAATTACAGCTTCACTACGATAACTTTTAACGGTTCTGTTGTGTATGGCTTTATCCGGTGAACAGCGTGAACACCCGATGTTAGCAGCAATCCATTTTGAAACGATGAAATGAGCTGGTCACAAAATTAGCAGCTACTAATTGACTTATTAATTATAGATCATTTATAATAGTTTAGATAGATGTAATCAATCTGAATTCAAATCAACATATCATCATTTCATAGTTTCAAAACCATGTTTAATGTGTTGTTTAATAATGGTGATGTGATTTATAAGTTCGATAACCACAATTTTCCTTCATGATGTGAACCGCATGGTATCATTTCAGAAATATCTTTAGTAGCCTACAGAAGATTTAACATAGCGCTGTCAGGACTTAAAACATCAACACGAAAATCACATTGAAAAAGTGGGCAAGGAATGAGAAAAAAATGTGACAAAATCAGGAATAACGTTTTCTTTGCAGTAGCCAACTAACTCAGCTCCTTAATCACTCACATGGATTTAATATATTAGTAAGAAACAATTGTGGTTGTTTTCATACTGTATATGCATGTTGTATCTTGGAGGCGTTGATATCTTTGGTAGCAGGAATGAACTGACTCTTTGGGAATCTGAAGACAAGAGCAATAACACAGTTTCTTTGAATGTAATGTCAAACGCTAGTCGCTAGCAGGTATTTTTATGGATGGAGATCCTGCCATTCCAAGTCTCTTAATGAAATTGAATAGTTTTCCTATCAAGGTCATGGCTTTAAATTCATAAGATGTCAAATGCACTAAGGGGAAGCCCTCAAACGAATGAAATAACAACAGCATTGTGTGTCTTCAGTGTTACATAAGCCCTTGTGTTTCTATCCTATAGAAGAGCGAGTCTTTCTAAAGACTTTTATACCATATATTGGTATGTTTTCGTGTACAAAAACTTGTGAGTGATTAAACACTGATTATCAATGATATCAAAAAGTTTCATTTTGGATATTCAAAGTCTTGTAGAAGTGCATCATGATTGACCAGGACAGTACATTTCAAGTAAAACAACAAACAGCACAGCGAAAGACATAAGAGCATGTAAGTAACTCAAGAAAATGTCTTTCCTTTGCACACAAACACACACCTATGAATCTGGGATTGAAAAAGAAACAGCAACCAACACACACACAACCAAACGAATTCATCATCTAAAAAAAGTGTTCAGAAAGTAAAGCGTTGCCCAAAAACTACAGCTAATCTCACTTGGAAGATAAACTCCAACAAATCAGAAAAACGGCAGCATTAGGAAGAAAGCGACTGCGCTTGCTGAAGAACTGCTTCTGTCCTTCTCGATCCTAACCGTCCGTTCCATTTAATCGTTTTCCCTGCTATACATGTCTCATGTATAACCCAGCACCTTTTTGAAGATATTTCTACAAATCTCTGCACTGTACAGAACCGAAGCCATGATAACACACAACCTGATGAGGCCACGTCGCCGTAACACACTGCTAAACATCAGTGTACCAATCGCTATTTTGGTCTTGTTTTACAATATCTAAACATCCTAAAAACAAAGTACATGTACTCACCCTCAGGCTAGATAAGATGTAGATGAGTTTCTTCATGGGAACAGATTTGGAGAAATGTGGACAGCTCAGCAATGGATGCTCTGCAGTGAATGGGTGCCGTCAGAATGAGAGTCCAAACAGCTGCTAAAAACACCACAATAATCCACAAGTAAGTCCATCCCCCGTTTTCCTTTACATTACATCCACCCCAGATTGTTCTTAGAGTGTTTGGACTGTTTCCGCTTGTGAGCAGTGCTTGATCTGCGCGGACTTCTGTCCTGATTTAACTGGAGAAAGCAATATCATGGATTGTGGACTCGTATTTTAGCCAGAAGCAAGGGTTTGTAGTTATCTTTGACGGAAATTAGTAATTTCTTACACACCCAGCAGTTTTGTCTTCTCCAGGGGTTAACTATTAAATGTTTTTATCAGCTGTTTGCACTCTCATTCTGACGGCACCCATTCAGTGCATGTAACTCTAAATTTCTCATCTTGGATGACATGAGGTGAGTACATTTTCAGCAAATTCTTGTTTTTGGTGAACTATTCTTTAAAAAAATGAAAAAAAGTAAATATGGTAGTAAAAATAAACCACTTTAGAAAGTTAAGAAAGACAAAAAGTAAAGGTACACTGTGTTACTTTTTTGTTCAAAATCTACAACATTGATACAGCGAGCGAGAACATCATGAATCCATCTTCCAAAATGTGTTTTTGTCTTATTCTGAATCACTATGTACCTTTAAGTATGACTTTTCACCAAAAACATACAAATAAAATCCTGCATAACATAAAGGCCAGCTAAAAACCAAATGCCTTGATTGTCTTCTCTTTTCATGATTATATTCTCCTACTGCATGTGTTTGATGGATTCACAATGTGAATCTTTCTTTCAAGTCTACCAAAACGACAGTTCTTCCAACCAGACTGACACATATCTGCTGTACTAAAGCACAAATACAAATATTCTGACTTATAGCAGTGTGGTATTGAACAGCTTCATCAAGTCACGTGTTATCATCACTTTTATGAACTATTTTTGATACTAACAAACCACTTAAAGTCACTTCCTGTAGACTCCTCTACTGTAGGCCATAGATGTATGAAACACTATGTGCATTATAATGCACATTTAAACACAAAAACCAGCTTTCAGAAACCTGAAATATTTGGTATCATTACTGTATATACACCGAATAAAATACTAGATCAGCCCTATCTCTAATTGTACAGTATCAAGAGAGGATACAGAATTTTTAAATAATTTCTAAAATGTCTAAAAAATGATTTATACTTTTTAAATTTGAAATAAAAATGAATTGATCCGGAATACTGTAACGGTAGGCACAACCTGGTCACAGGTAATCATAGATTTAGAAAAATGCCCCTCAAAATATATATATATTATATTATATTTCTTTTTGTACAAAAGAATGATTCATTTCCATTACTAATTAAAAAGAAAATGCACAAAACCAGAAAATCGCCATTTCTGCATCGAATAATTCATATGAAAGACAAAGCTATATTGCCTTGCTATGTACCAAACTTTGCAATAAATAATAAGTTAACGATTGTCTGTTGCTTTCAGAGAAATGATGATTGAATTAGAGTGATTTCATCACTATTTCTTTGAAGATTCTTAAAATGGTGCGGCATAAAGAAGTGGCTTTAAATGGTTTCTTCACCAAAACACCTAAATATCAAACAACAAATTCAAAAATAAGACAAACAAAATGCACTGTTTGCATCTTAATCTGTACAAAAAATATCGTACTGCTGCTGCTGACCGAAGAAAAAAGAACAAATCTAAAAGTTGCATATTTTACAAACAATAAGAGACACATTTTTAACTTTCTCTTTTTTGATCCTCTCATAATAAAGAACTACCCCGATGAAAAAATTGCATATGCTGGTTAGGTATGGTTTGGAACATGACAGCTGGTTTAAGCTGGTTCTGAGCAGGAGCTAGTTGCTAGCCATCTTACAACCAGCTCAGGACCAGCTTAAACCAGCTGCCATGCTTCAAACCACACCTAACCAGCATATGCTGGTTTTTCATCAGGGTAGTTCTTAAAAATAAGAATTTGCCATTACGTGCATAAAATAACACATTGTGTTTTCCTTACCCTTTTCTAAATCGTGATTTTTTTTTTTTTTACGCTTTTTTTCTGTTTTGTTATCAAAATAGATGAAAGATTGATAGCTCTTTTGCACAGTCTCCCACTGTTGGCTAAGTGACTCCTGAAGAGAGGGGAGTTGAACAAAACATGACTGATGTCCTTTTTGTCTCTGTCCTAAAAAAGATACACGCGCATTTTGTGATCCGGATCCCCTCTGGTGTTCTTTGTCTGTGGTAATCTGCAAATCTCACGCTCGGAGACTCCCATTGTCCACAGCACTGTGTAGCACCTCCAGAGGACCTGTGGTGGGTCCAGGACAGACAGAGAGAGAGAGAGAGAGAGAGAGAGAGAGAGAGAGAGAGAGAGAGGGGGTCACATCAGAGAGAGAGAGAGAGAGAGGAAACTACAAATACATTAAAAATGTAGTTCATGTTTAGCAATGAAAATGGCCTAAAAATTATATATAAACATGAATAAAGGCAGAAGTGAGTCTCAGTGGTCAAATTGTTTGATGCAAGCAAAGTAATCAAGCGTTTCTGTTAAAGGAATGGAGCACACGTTATCTTCGAATACACTAATTGATTAATTGAATAATATGCTAATTGATAGTTTATTACATGCAAGCTGGCTGCATTTGAAAGGTAAATGCACAGTGCCAAACCTGCCATTTGACCTGTTGTCTTACCGTAGCTTCATTTGCTGTGTTGATAGGAATAATTAGTGTGTTCTGAAGGCATCTCCATGGAAACCTGCTGCTGCTGCTGCTGTCCACTGCTTTCCTACATGACAAAGAATGAGAATGAATCGAAATCTTACCAGTGAAGCATCAGCATTCAAAGCGGCGTGTGCAGACAAACCTCTAATGTAACACTAGAGGGAGGCACCGGGGTGTACTGAGGGATATATGGTCCTTGCATAGCTGCGTTGGTTATATACTGCGGGCAAAAAAATGAATACAACAAACGATTAAACAAAAACTTTCCTTTACATTTTGATAGAAATTAGATTCCACTAAGAAGACAAACTCTCATTGAGGAACTATTAAGGGTAAAAGTCATGGTAATAGGCCACCGACCGTGCCAGCGCTGCCCAGCGACATGTGACTGAGCTGCTGGGTCAGGGGTCCGATCATAGACGTGGGCTGAATGGACATCGGGTGATCCATAGCTGGAGTCAGAACGGCCCCCTGCGGAGAGACAGATGCTCAGAAACCAAGGGTGATTTCTCGCTAACCAAACCTCATGGGTGTCTGAGTCAACACTGTGCTTCTTTTATTATTAAAGGGAAGATTAAAAAAAAAAAACAGATGCATGGACACTTTCATGTGAAGTACAGTAAAGCTACAGTTTGACAACAAACCCTACAAACACTCACGGTGGGCTGCATGAGGTACGACTGATGATGCATCCAGGACGGGCTGTGCACCTGTGGACACAGACAAAAACACTACGCATGAATCATATCTCCAAGTAATGCACTCAAGTTTTGGCAACCAGATATTTTCTGAATAGAAATGGTTTTGGAGGGTTGAAATCATCGCCCGAAACAGTGACTTTTAATTGGTGTTTTTTTTGTTTTTTTTATGGTTGGATGAACAAAACTGATTTATCGTTTTTATTCGATACTCATATGGATTATTACATCTCAAGATCAATCCTTTAGTCTATTTTCTGAAATAGACAAAACATTGTCATCTTCCTGAAGTGTATTGTATCTTGTGTAATTGTGCAATCAGTGTTTCATCCGCAGAAAATTATTTAAAGACATCAATAAATCAGCTTCTAAACAAAGTCACATAATGTTACATTTACCTCCATAAACCCATTAGTCAGTAAAATAACTCTTGAGAGGAGCATTTTGCTAAATATGCCACTACATGCAATAGGTTTTAATTACCTGTCGTTCTTCGATTATTTAGGTATGGTTTGAATAAATCTGTCATGGAAACAACTTTTATTACAGCCACTGTTGCAGACGAATTGGAATAGGAATGTGATATATACTCTACATTAAAAAAAAGGGGTCTGTAAGGCATTTTGAAAGAAATGTCAAGACTTTTTATGTGGGATGCAGCAAAATTGATCAAAAGTGACAGTACAAATATCTATAATGTTGCAAAGGACTTCTGTTTCAAATAAATGCTGGGTTACACTTTATTTTAAGGTGTCCTTGTTGCAGTGTAATTAACACAGCGTACCCGAGTAATATTAATTAACTCAATACGCTATCTATATGGTTAGGATTTGGGTTTGGCTTAGGGTTACTTGCATGTAATTATGCATAATTAATTGTTAATATAATAGTAAGTACATGCACATGTAACGGACACCTTAAAATCAAGTGTAACAAAGGCCGTTCTTTTGAACTCTATTCATCTAAGAATCCTGAAACAAAAACAACAACAACAACAACAAACAAACGAGTTTACATTTGATTGATTAATCAGAAATGTTTCTTTCTCAGCAAATCGCCATTTTAGAGTGATTTCTGCGAGCGTGTGAAATGACATTTGCCAGCAGGGATAAATACATTTAAAATATATTCAAAAAGAAACATTGTTTTAACTGTATTTTGATCAAATAACTGTGACTTTGGCATCTTTAAAAACTTTACAAAATCTCACCAACCCCAAGCTTTTATAAAAATCACCATGCCTCAGCACATTTAAAAAAAATGCATTTTCATTTTCGGGTGAGCTACTCCTTTAAGTATTTAATGTGCTCAACAGTCTTCAGTCCATTAAAATAACTCTTCAGATAAGACAAATGTTAGGTGCTAGCAGACATTACGCAGTAATCCGGCTCTAATGGGCCGTTCAGTGGCTTCTGAGCACGCGTGCCAGACCTACAGGATCTCAGCGAACATTATTTGCTTTTGCCTGCTCAACCATCAGCACTCAATAAGGTGTCAGAGTTCCCACAAGCCACTGCGGTCTAATATTCTCCCTGAACACATGCTGTGAGTCACTCTCTGTTTCCATCGACTGCTGCCGGCTTCAGCACACACTCAGCTTGAACTCACTATCGCAACAAAAATGAAACGTAATATGGATTGACCTAAACTTCGCTAAGAACACACAGAAACGGGTGATTAGAAATGACAAACAAGAACGTCTGTTTAAAGACTTGGAATTGTAAAACCAATGAGTGAAAGAGTGAATAAATAATATGATTTTGCTGTAGTAAAGTACTGACTAAACTAAAGTCATTGCTGCAAATTTGCCTCCAATAGCTGAAATTTGACAATGAAACATGAAGTTGTCCCAGAAGACAACTATCATTTAGATCTGACCTTAATGTTTTAAGAAATATTTTCAACAACAATATTGAGGGAAAGCAGTGCTGTATCACTGTGTAGAACATACAATTATGACATGCATAAAACTGATATCATTATCTTAATGATGCTGGAACTGGTAAGGGGGGGGGGGGGGGGGGGGGGGGGTGCGGTATGGGAGGGCATGTATGGAGACAGAGAGGTCTGAGCGATCATTCTGTTTGGAGCGATGCTGTACGGAGGAGAATAAAACCTGAAAATAATAAGCAAAAACAGTAAGAAACATTAGCACACTTTGAGACATTAGATGTTCATTTAAAATGCCATTGAGAGTTATTTTGAAGAACACCTTTTTTTTTGTGTGTGTGTGTGAAATTAAAGTCTTAAAGGGACAGTTCACCCCAAAATTTTTATTCCATATAATGATCATGCTCATGCGCTCTCCAAAAGGTGAATTTGCTCACACAGAAAATATATCAAAAATATTTTCGTTCGTGTATCAAATTCCAAGTTTGGATCCTGAAGCCTGAGAGATTTCTGTGCATACATTCAAAATCCATGCAACCAAATCTGCATTGATGCTTCAAAACGTTCATAAAGAGATCATAAAAGTAATCCATATGAATCCAAGTCTTAATCGGTTGAATCCAAGTCTTCTGAGGAGACGCGGTTGCTTTATATGATGAACAGATTTTATTTAGGCTTAAACTTTGATCAGTGCACATATATTAAGCACATCAAATATGGTAAACGGAAGCTCAACTGTGCTTGATTGACTTGCAAGAACCAGTGAGGTTTATGATAACAACATGAACAAGAATATACTGATCTAAAGCAAGTTCTTTCTTAGACACTTGAAAAATGAGACACATGAAACCAGGCTCTGCGTGTGTGAGGATGTTTCTCTGTGCTCACCCGTTCTGTAAGACTGCTGGGTCGTATGGGAGCGTCATTCCTACCTGAACGTGGAAAGGAAAATGATTAACTTTATATTAATGTACAAGGTCTGTGTAAACAGAGTCAGAGTCCACAATGAAAGCTCTCATACCGTTTCACCATCTCTAGGCCAGGCTCGACCGTTCTGTAGGTACCTTGCCTGGTTCTGCCGCTTCTTTTGTCCTCCGTCAGCAAACTTGCATAACAACGGCTCTGTGGGAACTACAGGTGAAGCAGCCAGTAGGAAATTATTTTTTTAAAATGAACATATGTTATTGTTCCATAATCAGTAATGAATTATTTATCATCTACCTGGCACTCCTGTTGGGGTTTTGATATATTTTCCATTAAAATGCTGAATGATGGCTTCACATTTCTCTGTGGATTCCATCCTGTTATTCAAAAAACATGAATAAACAATTCAAAGTGGGAAATGTTGTATTATTATTATTTATGACCGTATATATTTCATATATAAGTGATGGTAACGACAGAAAATATCCTAACTGAAATATTGATAATAATAAAAAAAATGTCAGGTCGAAATACCAAATAAAAAAAAATATTGTAAATTCAAATTCTTCCACACCCAATTTTATACATCAAAGCTCCTACTTCTTGCCATTTCATTCAATTATGTTTTTTTGTTTGTTTTATTTTATGTACAGTATATAGAATGTAAGTACAATACAAATGTCAGCACCTTTATAATTAGCATACCAAACCTAAATGTGCATATAATAACATAGATACATTTAAAGGGTTAGTTCACTCAAAAATGAAAATTCTGTCATTAATTACTCCCCCTCATGTTGGTTTTTTTTTGTTTTTTTTTTTCTGTTCCAAACCCGTAAGACTTGTCATCTTCGGCCACACATTTAAGATATTTTGATGAAATTGAGGGCTCGCGACCCTACCATAGACAGCAAGGTAACTACCACGTTCAAGGTCCAGAAAAGTACCAAGATGATCGACAAAGTAGTCTGTCCGTTTTTGCGCAAAGAAAACAAAAATAACGACTTTATTCCACATTTTCGTCTCTACTTTCGTCTAGAGCGTGTGGCGGCGCTGACCCAGATCCGGCGTAATGATGTAATCACACGCTCGCGTCATGATACTGTCGTGAACACGCGTCCACAAGTGATGCAGTAGAGACGAAAATGTGGAATAAAGTAATTTTTGTGTTTTTGCGCAACAAACGGACAGATCAACTTTGTCGGTCATCTTGGTATTTTTCTGGACCTTGAACGTGGTAGTTACCGTGCTGTCTATGGGAGGGTCAGAGAGCCCTCGGATTTCATCAAAAATATCATATGTTTCCGACGATGAACGAAGTGGTCTACGGGTTTGGAACAACACGACGAGGGTGAGAGTGATCTAATACAGACTTTCCTTTTTGGGTGTGACCTAAACCTTTAAAAATTATTAAATGTTACTAGTAGGTAACGTTACCCCATCTGGACTGGAGGATTCGTGCCAGCTTGAGTGATTAATAAAGTACTTTGCAAAGCCCACGCCCTGCGGTTCCGTTAAGCGTCCCGTAGATCCGTCGTGGAAAGCACTGGCGAAGGGATTGAGCATGGCTCCAGATCCCTGTCGTCCAGGACTATGGGCAGGTTAGAGAGGTACAGGTTGGGTAGGGCCTGTTCCTGTTGTAGAAATAAAAGCTACAGTAAATTGATTGACTGCACTCATCTGTACATACAATCAGCAAAATATTTGATAGAGTCTTTTTACTTTTCAGAGAATGATAAATTAATAGTTTATGTAGCATTTTAAATTTTCCTTATCTAACATACAATTAGCAGTCCCGTCACGTTCATTTTGACTCAGAAAAACATACATGGAAAAGTAAATGTACTATTTTAAAAGATTCATACAGACTGTATCATAACATATATTTTAATACAGGAGAGTTGAGTGCAATTAATCATACAGTGGAGGCATAGAGTATTTAGTGGGGACGAAATTATAATGATTGCAATGGTTTAAATCTTTTTATATCCTCTGGTGTTGTGATAGCAGGTCAAAAATATTGTGAGTTTTTTGTTGTTTGTAGTATTAAATGAAACTTATTTTATACTAAAAAACTTTTCTTTTTTTTTTATTTCATATTTTGTATTTTTAGGGGATTTTATGGCACTATATTATATTTATGGAATAGGTATGAGACCTTAAACTGTCGTAAATCTTGAATGCTTTGGAGCACAGGCTCTTGGACTCTTTTAAAAGGTAGATTATTGCTGAAATGAAAAAAAAAAGTTATAGAAGTTTAGGTTTATTATTATGAAAAATGCACAAAAGTAAATTTTTTTAATTTTATATGAAATATAGGTTCTCAAAAACATGAAAATATAAGTCTATAAATCTAAAGTTGTGTTCCAAATTTGAAGTTGATATAAAAAAAAAATAGCTTTCAGTAAGATTTTGTTTGGGCACAGTACCAAATGTTTCTACTAGATGAAATTTGCTTCCCATGCATTTCCAGTGTGGCCATTTGGACTGAAACGGATACAGTGGTGACTTTTGTCAGGTAATTAGTGTGTGTGTGTGTGTGTGTGTGTGTGGTGGGTGTGTGTGTGTGTGTGATCACATAGCAAGTGCCAAAACCTTTACCAAATGTTGTACCATTCTGATGTAAAAAACAATTTAAAAAAGGGGTCAAAAATGACCGAACAACACCAGAGGGGTTAATCAGACAGAAACACTGTTCATCTAGACACATTGATTCAATTATGTTCATAATGAAGATTAAATTTTTTCCACTCAGTCAAAGAATTGTTATTTTATAACTAGAATTTGCTTTTACTCTCCCAACCAAGATGACATTATGTATGCTGGCTACTAGCTACAGCATTATCATGTATTTTTCATAACTTTTACCATCAACCAAGACATAAAATAGATTATAGTTTGGGGAAAAAATCACTTTTATAACTTCAAAATCAGTTTTTGTTGGAAATATATCACGCTGTTTGTCAGGCTGAAAGAAAACTTTACAGCGCTTATGCTGAATAAATGTAATCACTGTAATTTTTTTGGCAACTAAAGAAATTTAAGCTCTATATGAAATTCATTTAAAGTAGCAAATAATCAAATTTGCATTATTTATTTTTTGGAATCAAATTACAGCCTTGTTTAAGTGCCTTTTTCTTCTTAATCATTGCTGCAGAAAGCAGTCGGGCACATTTACAGAGTCAAATCACACAGCTGAGAGCTCACAGATCCTGCCGGATGAAGTGATCTGATATGCTAACATGAAAGAGTAAATACTCCAACCATATGAAACAAAATATTTGACACGATTTAAATGACCGAGTAATGAAGCAAATTCACAGCATTCTAACCCACTACTCTTCCTCTTTTTGTGTTATGCAGTATACCGTATACTGTGCAAAGCATGCAACATTATAGTATGCATACCCAGACGATGACCTACTACTAATACTTGCCAAAATATGCAGTATACAAATGAGCACACTTCACATAGCACCGTATCCCACAATGCAATGACCTCGACCTGACCTTCTACTGCAGTGTGATAAATGAAGCAGAAGTAATTACAGTGAGCTGCACAGATCCCTTTCTTATGCATTATTTAATCAGACTGTCAAGTTAAGCCTGTAACACCTGAGATATGAAATAAGAGTCAGAATAATCAATTTTTTATGGAACAGAAAATTTTTTGATTTTGGCCTTCATAGACATTATTGTTTTTACATAAACAAATGGACAGCTCTAAACCCAATTGTGTATTTCAGATGCATCAAGTCCCACAACCTCACCCTCTGCAGAGAGAAACCGCCACTCAAACACACAAAAATGACGGACTTAAAGGCATCATAGAGGATTGTGAAGATATTTCACTGGAATCTAGTCTTCATCACATCTATTTTTATTTTGTGTTTTAATTCTTTATGTATTTATTCATGTTCAATGTCAACTGTTGTTAAGAGCACTGACATTTTTGCTACAATTTCACTTCAATAAAAAAAGTACCTAATTTACAATATGTTGTTGCTGTTGTTAGTCAATGTAAATCCCTAATAGAGGCTACACTCCCAACAAAAAAAAAAAAAAAAAAAAAAGATGACACTCATTTTTTGGACCTCCAACTACAGTACACAGACTGTCAACACACTCTCAGCAGGTAAATTATTTCTTTCTTAAAATGTCTATTATTTTCAACTTTCAAACTGTAACTGGTTTCCTACCAATCATGTCTTTTTCTCTTTTTAGTTTAACAGAAAATGCATGTGACCAGCTATGTTCAGTTAAGGATACTTCTTTCCCCATCTCCACTAACAAAGATATAGAATTTATGGTCCATATTGTTAGATTCATTTAATTTTTTATTACTTGGGTTTATGCATAAACAACATTGTGAAGTGCTCACATACTACCTTTGGCCTTCATAAACAATTGTTTTCACAAACAAATGAAAGGAGACACATTGTAAATCTGAACTCAATTGTGCATTTCAGATGCTGTCACATCCTACAACCTCGTCATCTGCAGAGAGAAACTGCCACTCAATCACACCAAAATACACATAATGATGGACTTACGGGAATCATAGAGGATTGTGAAATACAGTATTCACCAGAACTTGGTTTTTCTGTTTTATTTTTTTTTTTTTACTTCTTAAGTTATCTATTTATGTCAGTGTCAGTTTGTAAGTTCTTAATGCATTCTGCTAATAACTGTTGTTAGAACACTGTCATTTTTGCTACAATTTCATGTCATTAAAAAAAATAAAAGTACCTAATTGACACGTTGTTGTTGTTGTTGTAAGACCAGGCAGATAGAGGGGTAAAAAAAAAACAATAGTAATAAATAATTTATTCAAATAATATTAATGATATAAACATACTAATATTAATGAAAATAAACTATCATTAAAAAGGTTATTTTTAGCACCTTTAAGGTTCTATATAGCACTTTCAAAGCATGGTTCTTTATGGAACTCTATAAAAAAGAGTGTACCTGGCCACCTGAAGCTTGAACTCACTGGCCTTGGCGCCATAACAGCCTTGTGCTGCTGCAGGAATGTCGAAAATCCACAAAGCATAACCTACACACAATAATAAACAAAGTGAATACATTATGTCAATGCATAGGATATTTCATTGTGTTACTCCAGACATAAAGGGCCGGGAAAAAATTTGGGAACTCTTCACCCACCTTTGCACTTGTTGGTAGCTTTGTCCAGAATAGCCTTGGTGGACACAATCTTTCCATACCTATAAAACATCAATACAAAGACTGTCAAGTGTGACTGTGTACACTACTGATCCAAATTTTGGGGAAAGATTTTTATATAAACCTATTTCAAATAAATGCTTTTTCGTCTATTCATCAAAGAATCCTAAAAAATATACAACATGTGTCACCGTTTCCACAGAATATTGGCCAGCACAACTGTGTTCAACATTGATTAATAATCGAAAGATTTTTATTTTATTTTTTGAGCACCAAATCAGCATATTAGAGTGATTTCTGAAGATCATGTGACACTGAAGACTGGAGGAATGATGCTGAAAATTAAACTTTGATCACAGGAATAAATTACATTTTACAATATATTCACATGGAAAACAATTGTAAACTGCAATATTTCATATTATTACTGTTTTTTATCAAATAAATGCAGTCTTGGTGAGCATAAGATACTTTTTTAAAATATATTTAAAAAATCGTATCAACCCCACACTTTTGAACGGTAGTGTGTAACAACAAAGAAGCAAATCATTTAATATCTGACGCTCAGCAAAATCATCAACCAGTTACAAGCTACTGCATGTAAAATGCACAATTTCACAAAATGCACAATGTATTTTCCCATTTTTATAACCAACTACTGGTTTTCGGAACACTTTGGTAGCTTTGTGTTTTCTCAGACTTCCACATAAAGTGTCAGAACTGCCAGTGAATCTCCCATGACTCACATTCACAGCATTTCTGCATGTGAAGTTGGCCAAACACACCTCCTCCTACGCATGTGAATGACTCTGAGGGAGATCTCCGCACTCCAACCGGCCTCAACGCTACCGGTTGTTTGTTTGTTTTTGTACAGGTTGAGACATTTCCCTGGAGACAAAACTATTTGTTCTGGGCTTTTCTCCACCACACCTTTCTGTCTGTCCCTCATAACTAAAAATAGCCAAGTATACTATGGTACACTATGAACAGAACATGATTCTCTTTCAGTGTGGTGTGTAGGTGTGTATCTGTTGTCTTTGGCAAAACAGTATGACAGAAGTTGCTGTGTTCACAACACAATCACCACAAAGAGTCACTGGACAAAAAGGATAAGTAAGAATGATTTTCTCCAATCACATCAAAATGGCTTCAAATATGTACTTACTGTAGGTATGTATTTCAATTAACCAATACTGAAAATGTGTACAGGGTGAATGATGCATCACATTATTAATCACCATCAAGATTTTAAGCAAAAGTTTATATGAGGAAAAGTGTCTAGATTTGGTATTATGCTCATATGTGTCACGGGGTTGTGGTTGTAGAGAAATGTGCACGTAGGAGTAAAGGAGTCTTTTTTTTTTTATTTTTTTTTATCAGCATCAACCACGTAAACCACTGAAAAATAACATTGATCCAAGACAAAGAAATGACAGAAACTGAGGGCTTATAAAGGGCAGGCAACTAAGGAGCAAACGAGATGATTAATACAACACAGGTGGAAACTAATGAATGATGATTAACTAAATGAGCAGGAAACGATCCAAATAATGACAGACAGGAACTAAACAGAAACCAACACGTGGCAATATGAGTATCAACTGTTCAGCATTTCTTTGTAATAAAGAAATTATGGGAAAAGGAAAAAGTTCATTCCCCACTGGTGGTGTGAAATACATTTTTAAAAGCACAAATATAATCTGTACTATTTAAAATATGCACTGCAAAAAATGGTTACCTGCAATTACCATAAAAAGCTATTGCTATTTATACCTTAACCTTTTGCTGGTTTAAATTAATGTATTTAGCAATAATAAATAATCATTTTTAATAATCTTGGACATGAATAAAAACAGTTAATTCAGATGTTACCATTTTTAAGTTACCACTGAGGTCATACGCACTGCAGAGTTTGTAATAATAAACATAATTATAAAATAATTAGCAAAAAGTTTAATATATACAGTGTTGGGAGTTACTTTTTCAAATAAGTAACACCAGTTACTCTGATTTCCCATGTATTGACTGACAGCTCCGTCCTCATATAGAGAGAAATCAGGATTGAGTGCAGAGGTGCTGTGTGCGGTGTGTGAACATGATGTTACTGTAGCTGTAGACTAAATGTCAACATGCATTTCACTCATCTCACGTACATAAAAACAGATTTAGTATTCCTCAAAATGAATAAAAATAACGCAAACCTGCAATAATTAAATAGCACAGTCCTTTTGCCACGGTTGTGTCAGGAGGAAGGCGAAGGAGACAGCTGGTGCAAACCAAACTCAGTTTAATAACAAAAAGGCAGAGGGACAATGGGAAACACAACGTTGAATAACTGTGACTGGACAAACAAAGACTGAACAGACTGGGGCTTAAATACAAGACAAACGAGGGTAATAAACTAGACACGGGTGATACAGGTAAACTAATAATTAAACAATGAGCAAGGGAACTAATAAACACAAGGACATGACCAAATAAGGAAAAACAGGAAACACAAAGAAACCTTATGACAAACAAAACTGAAAAATGTGACATTACTCCTCCCTCCCGGAAGGCGCGTCCCGCGCCGTAACAATTCCACCGGGGAGGGCGCCCTGGAGGCTGGTGCAGGACGGGGACAAGGAAGGCCAGGATCAGGCAGTTCAGGGGGGCCATGGCGGATCAGGCAGACTAGGAGGCCTCTCGGGGCTGAACTCAGGGACTGGAGCCCTCCCTGGGCTTAATGGGGATCAGGAGCCCTCCGTCGGCTAGGTCTGGGGCTTTTGGATGTAGTTAGGTCAGAGGCCTGTGTTATGGAAGTAGGAGGGAGTGGTTATGTAGTAGTAGAACGGTGATTGATGTAATGGGGGGGAGGTATCCTTCAGAGGGATGATTCCGTTGTGGAGGGGTAGTGGGGTTATATTGTTAGAAAAGTTAGTTTAGAAGAGCGTAGTGGGGAATGTTTGAGCGGAGAAGGTTTCTCGCCCAGGGGCGGGGAGGTGGTGCGATAGACGTTGCCACCCCCGCTATTGTTTGACACCGGAGCAAGCTCAGGGGCGGCCGGCGGGCTTGTGAGAGCCGCGGTCAGCAGACTTGACAATGGCGTGGCCAGGGACCTTGAGAGCGGAGCGGCCGGCAAGCTTGAATGCTGAGAGGCCGGCCATCTAGACTTCCAAACGGCCGCCGCTCCTGGGCTGAGGACTACGGTGAAGCTTTGGAGCATACGGGGTACCCTGGCTTCGGCAAGTGGGCGGAGCCGTTGGTGAGATATGTGGGGGTTCCCAGCGTGGGGTGAGCTGGGGAGACACGCCGTGCTCCTGAGAGGGCTGGATGAGAAGACCTGAGATCCGCCTTTATTGCTTCAACTTTGCAATCTGAACCATTCAAATAAAGGACGAGATTAACTAGATTAAAGGAAAATCATATGTGGGGAGATCACAGCGGGTAGTCTCATCATCCAGCCCCAACAGAAAGCAGGCACCAAGTACAGAGTCGTGCCATCTTAACCTGTTGGAAAGCTCAAGGAATTCCTCCACATATCCCTCCAAAGTCCGACCACATTGCCGCAGCCCACACAGCCTGTCCTCAGCCCTTGTCATCATGTTTTTTGGTCCAGTCATCTGTCACGTTTGTGTCAGAAGGAAGCCGAAGGAGACAGCTGCTGCAAACCAAACTCTCAATTTAACAACAAAAAGGCAGAACAATGGGAAACACAACGTTGAATAAATGTGAACAGACAAACAAAGACTGAACAGACTGGGGCTTAAATAAAAGACAAACGAGGGTAATTAACTAGACACGGGTGATACAGGTAAACTAATAATTAAACAATGAGCAAGGGAACTAATGAACACGGGAACATGACCAAATAAGGAAAAACAGGAACCAAACAGGAAACACAAAAAAAACTTTGACAAAACAAACATGTGACACCTTTATGCTCTTTTATGTTTATGTCTCCATTAATCCCATTTTATTAACCAATGACCTTCGATGCTGACCCTCAATTATCATTCAACTATATAATAAGCAAAAAATGAATTTAAATAAACAACAATTTTGAGTCTTTTTTTTTGATTATTGCTGATGAGTGTTGAACTGTCTTATCGGTGTCCTAGTCTTCAACTGAAAGGTGTGTTTGAGCTGCGCTGTCTGTACAGGCGTGGATTTACATTTCCGTCAGCCTGAGGCTTATTCATTTCACTTTTGGCTTGAAAGGACTTTTTTTGTATATTTGTATATTTTTGGAAAAAAAGTGTATTTGCCAAAGTTACTTTTATGTACTTTTTAGGGAGTACTCAAATCTGTAATGCAGGACTGTAAGTAACTTTCCCCAACCAATGTATATACATATTAATACACATACATACACAACACCCACACACACACACACACACACACCAAACACCCAGGACATGTCAAGACTCTCAGAAGTATTTATTATCAAATATCTATCTCTAGTTTTTAGTTTATGTAAAACAATTTATCATGCTATTAATTTAAAATACTAATGTCTAAACATGAATTATTATAAACAAAATAAAACAAACTAAACAATTATTATAATTGAATAATAAACATATTTCGTGCAACTATATAGTGACAGTAATTGTAAGCAGCTTATTTGAGTACATTACACAGACACACAAATCATTATGTATTGTCATGAGATAAATAATGTATTAGATGAAGTGCACGCATGTTTTGTGCTCTCGTGAGCTCAGTGAGCGCGACGAGGATGTAAACCAGACACAACTCGATCTCTCCTTCAGCTCTCTCTCTCTCTCTGGGTCTAGTGGGCACTGGATTCACTGTGCCGTCACGATGATTGTGTATGTGTGTATTATTTTACAGGATTATACTTTATGATTTAAAAAAAAATATCTATTCATAATTTACACTACCACTGTTTAATTTGCTTCTCAAATCTGAGAAGAATTTTCATTTAAAAGCGTATACCTAGATAAATAAAAACTTAGATTCGATTATTTATTTGTACAAAATTTAGATTGGAAAATTGTAAAATATTTAATTTAATTATAAATACATTCCATTCATAATGTCTGTAGCTTAATAGTAGCAATGTAGTTAATAGTAAAAACGCTCGTCATAAACTGGTTCTAATCCTCGTTCAGATCACAGATCACTCTTCACTGCACAGACATTCCTGTCTGTCTCGGACTCTTTTCCGATCACGCTGACATGTGGGAAGTCTGACGTTCGGCCAGTTGGCTCAGTGGAGTGCTGCTGGCAAAGCTGCTTTGGAATGAAATGAAGCATAACTTTCTACATTGAGTACAACTGTTGGAACAGTACAGGTGTTATTAACACATCGTTTGGCTCTCACAACAACCACATGACTGTCATGAGTTACAAACACCGCGTCAAAAGGCCAATACGGTTCATTTACAAATCAGCGTTGGATTTTAAACTAGTCAGAAGAGCCCATCTTTGAGTCTAAGATATTCTGTTGTAGCACTGCAGTTAACAGGCATTTTGATAGCTAATTTGTTGACTATTTCTTTGATTGATTACATATTTAATATCTTATCAAAATCTTTCTGTGCATGCTATACATTTATGTTTTAACATTTTTGCGGACAAAGTAATTGGTGTATATATAGATATATATATTATTTTTTTTTTTGTTACAATTTTCTGTGCTTTACAGAAAATATTTTTTTAACATAAATAGCTATTTTCTTTAAAGTGGTGAAACGAAATGCAGTAATGACCTTTGCAGTGATGCCATTTTCTGAACAAATTATCAACAGAATGGGATGCAGAATCATATTATCAGTGTGAGAGTACGATAACTGAGAGGATAAAGTAGAAAAAGGGGAAACACCAACACAAGACAAACAAAAAGAGGAAGTGCCTTATTATGCTGTGACATACATCCTATAGACCAGTTCAAAGGTAAGCAGTCAAACTCCTTTGGGTTGTGTGTGTGTGTAGAGAGATGTCTGAGCCGCTAACGTTCAACCATGACCCAGTTAGCGCTGATGCTGTCCTTTCCTTCACTTGCTCTGGTATTTGTTTCCCCTTTAAAGAATTTCCACTGCTGACACTTCCTCACCTCTCACCCTGTGATCTCCTTACTTCAGTCCAGTCTGCTGTGCACCGCTCACATCTACCAGAACACACCGCACAGCTCGATGGCTTTAATAAATCATCTACAGCTGAACATCAGCACAAAGTTACACCGAAACAAAAATAACTGATTGTAATTACAGATTTGCTTCTCAGTCAAACTCTGACAACAGAATTAATGTATCATACACTCTGTTATTTCTGGTGAAACATTTTTACATTTAAAACAGAAGAGTAATTTTTAAAGCTGTGAAATCATTACAATTTACCTTATGAATAGCTTAAATTAGTCAAAACTGAGGCAGATCTGTATAACTACATTCATGACAAATAAAACAGAGTGCACTATACAACACTAAATCATTTGAGAAAACTGATTTATGAACCAGTATTTATCAGCAATGTGAACTTGCATTATTTGACCTCCCTAAAAATAAAACGCACATCCTATTCCTATTCACTACTATGCGATAGCAAAGAGACATGCATCGTATATATCTCCTGGCACATCCTCCATCTAACCACAGGCTCTTCAGCACAACAATAAGCCCAACGTTACAGAAATCCCTACAAACCCCAACATAACAGACAGGGCCGTTGCTAGTGGGGTGAAAGGTGGTGACAATTATAGGGGCCCACGGCTGTGTCGGTGTCTTTAATGTTAATCCAAGAAAAATAAAAGAAAGAAAATCACTCACTGCTCTTGACTGAATACATTTTTTCTATATTAAAATCTATATTAAAGGGGTCATATGACGTTGCTAAAAAGAACATTATTTTGTGTATTTGGTGTAATGAAATGTGTTTATGCGGTTTAAGGTTAAAAAACACATTATTTTCCACATACTGTACATTATTGTTTCTCCTCTATGCCCCGCCTTTCTGAAACGCATCGATTTTTACAAAGCTCATCGGTCTGAAAAAGCGAGGTGTGCTCTGATTAGCCAACTATCCAGTGCGTTGTGATTGACCGAAAACCTCAAGCGTGTGACGGAAATGTAATATAATGATTTATACTGTCTTTTTACACGTTGCGTTGCATTGTGCATTGTAAACATAAAACCATGTCTGCATTTTGATCGGAGAAATTATAAACAACAAGAGCTACTCTACACTGCCCAAAACTCGCGTTTGAACCATCAGTGGCAAATCCTTTAAATATAAAAACGTACTTACAGAGTGTGAGTCAGAACAGACGGCCTTGTAGTCTACTCTACCAGGATCAGGAAACAGTCCTCCATAAAATGAACTGCACACATCTGAATATTTGGGTTAAAACTGTTCTGGAACAGTGTTGTAAAAAAAACTTAACCACTGATTTCTAGTCGTGTCCTCTTTGGAAGACCAAACAAAGTAGTTTCACTTTCACAACGAAACACAGTGTCTCCACGACATGGCGGCGGCAACAACAATACTACAGCGAGAATAAAAAGTACGCCTTCTTTCTTTGCGTGAACATAAGGGCGACGTTATGCAAATCTTCCCACAAAGTGAAGTAGACATGTGGGGGCGTGTTTAAAAGAGGCGTTTTAGGAGGGCGTGGATGAGTCCTAATTTTTATAAAGAATATCTCTTTGGGTTTGAGACTTTAGTCTTTGCAACTTCAGGAATCTTATCTATTCACGAACAGCTTGTAACACTCCAAAGAGAAAGTAAAACTTGAAATCGCATCATATTACCTCTTTAATTTATACAATGAAGACTATGCAATGCTATTTTACATTTGGTTATTCGGTTTCTGTACCTGAATACCTACAAACTTGAAAAAAGTAAACATATTTTAATTTCTATCTATGTTCTATTAATTTATTTGTGCTATTTACATAGTTTCAGACAGGGCCCATGGGTACAACCTGCACCGGGGCCCCACAAACCCCAGCTACGGCCCAGATAACAGAGCATTAAACACTAACAGATCTCCCCTCATATTTAACCTTTGAGAAAGCACAAAATAACTACTCATTTCAACATTTCCTCTCCTGATACCATAACAAAGTGTGGGAAGAGCAGATTTCCCTCTCTTTGCGCGCTTGTTATTTCTGTCCAACTAACTCCATTTCTTAAGTTAAAGAAAAACAATGGTAAGTAATAATTTTACTTTTTGAAACTAATCAGTATAATTTCTCCATCCTCATATTTTTTTTAAATGTTAGTCACATGATCATTTTCATATAATAAACTTAAATGAGATGCAAATTTCACTATTGTAGACATTTATTTTGCTTCAACTCAACTAATCTTTTCAGAGAGTTTAAGGAAGTATAGCTTTTTAATTTTGATATTTATAAAGCCACTGAAATATTTAATGTTCTTCCATGTACCTGTCTGTGTAAACCAAAGGTGCTTGAACATTTTTCAATGAATTTCAATGCAATAAATAAATAACATAAAAACAAATATAAAACAAAAAGATAATTTAGACATGAATATATGTAATATAAAACATTTTTTTGACAAAAAAAACCAAAACATTCCATTCATTTGGCTGATATGTCGGAAAACATTAATGCTTCCCCCCCTCGCAAGAACAGCCAGAGCAACAGCAGGTTTTAAATAATGAATGACATATTTAGTTGTCTCTGTATATAAGCTGTGACAGAAGTACACTCTTAAAAAATAAAGGCTCAACAGGTTACTTAAGCGATGCCATAGAAGAACCTTTTTAGTGTCCCCAAAGAACAATCAGCAAAGGTTCTGTAAAGAACCATCTACTTTTACCTTGTTATAATCTGAAAGACCCTTCTTTCGCCAAAAAAAGAAGCTTTTGTGAAACAGAAAGGTTTTTCAGATGTTAAAGGTTCTTTATGGAACCATTTAGACAAAAAGGTTCTTCTATGGCATCATGAAGCACCTTTATTTTTAAGAGTGTACAGGATGCACGCATTTAGCGACTGCACACCAAAACAAATAATAAACTAAGTTTGTTCTAGACATCCGTCATACGGCAGGAAAAGACTGTTGGCTAGACACTCATAAACAGAGAGGTTTACACATATTACATCATCACGAAATTACCCGTCTTAACCTACAGTCTCCCAGCCGGGGGGAAACTGGTTGGATCAGAAACCAAATCTTGCATATGCAAATGCAAATGCATATGAAACAGTTACTGAGATGAGACTCACAGCAGTGAAACAGAAAGCAAAACTGACTTGCTTCATTGTATATCAAATAAAGTCACTGAACTTGTTCATTCGCTCAACTAACTTCATAAATAATATTGAAGGAGTTCACATGTGCGCTTGTTGGCTGGTTTTCCTGTATTCTAAAGAAATTCCTATGTACCACCGCAGTCAGTTATATTATGAATGTGTAGTGTTTTTTATGCTGCTTTTAAGATAAGGTTGAATGTGTCCAAACTTTTGACTAGTAGTGCATCTAAAAGACAAAGTTGCGCATGTGCTGTGTTCACTGCAGGATTACGAAGTATAGCACTGTGTTTGCGTTCCTAGAAATGGAGGACTGTCGTCTGAATTTGTCCATAGCCTAAATACGGCTGCGCTGATGTTTGTGGAAAATCAGCATTAGACGTATTTTTTTTTTTCTTTTCTCACAGCTCCGCCAAGTGTTAAGACCGGCCGTCACACCCCTCGTCGCACACAGTTCATCTCCAAGCGAAGCAAGACGCAGGCCTCTTTCGTGCCACACAGAGCGCGAATAACGCACTGTCCAACATCTAGAACTGAATAAAACGGAAGACATGCGCCTGTAAAAATGATCGATAGGGGTACGAAAACAAGGATCAGGTCTTGACTTGCAGAAGCAAAACCAGTTCTCAGCCTCTACAAATCTGTAAAATTACGGGAGAGTGTTATACTGAAGGACAATTAACTAGTATTAAGTGTAGAGGTAGTCATGGGTAGAATTGTGTTTACACTACAAAAAAACTTAACAATTCACTATGAGAATGAAAATTAAAGCGATAAATAAAAATATAATATAATAATAATAAAATAATAAGACATAATAATAATAACTGACCCTTTTAGTGTTGTGTGTGTATGGAATTAGCTGAAAGACTGTGTACAGCTGCTTGACGTTACATTTTAAAATAAAGCTCTTGGCTTCATCACAGGGCCACCTCAGAACAAGAAAAAAAAAAAAAAAGCATTTCCTTTCTGCCACTCCTATTCGATTCATGTCTCCCGAATTTACCCTCATGTTTCCTCTTTTGAACCACAAATGGCTTGAGTTCAAAACTCAAAGCACACTGCAGTTTGTGCAACAAAACATACTCAAAGAAAGATCTGAACATGAGACCTTTAGACTGCAAACACATTGCCATGCAAGCTAAAGGGACATATTTTTTAGTCTATAGATGAAGCACCCAACTAAAGCATTCTCAGCAAGATTTGTAATAAATAGCATCACATACATATGTATAACAATAAAAGAAGTCCTAAAAGGGATGAATGCTGAAGGTCCTTCAATCAGTGGGAAGACCAAAACTGAACCATTTTTGCATTGGTTTCAAATATACAGTAACTACAACACTACACAGGACTAGGGATGCTCGATATTATCGGACCAATATCGGAATCGACCGATAATGGCTTTAAATGTAAACATAGCATTGGGCAGGTATGAAAAAATATGCTGATATGCCCTGCCGATAAGATGAATAACTCACATGTGCTCAGGGTGTGCTAGCGATTCGATCACGTCAACAGTGCGATTAGATGACATAAGCATTGTGGCTAATTCTTGAAGCAAAGTTTTGCCTGAATGATGATTAGATTTACTGCTTTGGATCGCTGCATTTAAACTGAGAATGCACGTACAGAATGACGCGTTCGGTGTGTGATAGAGTCAACAGTAATAGCACGTGAAGTGGCAGCAGCGGCAGTAAGGACTTACAATTGTGTAGGGGGCGCTGCTGGCCAACTTCTAATAAAATGAAAGCAAAATACAGTACACAAATAATATTTAGACTGTTTCTCATTAAATAAAGCAGTAATTGATGCCATAAAATCATGAGTATGTTTTGATTTAAAGGTCAGAAGCTTACATGAAAAATCACACATATGACACTTTCAAATCTTCAATGTTCATTATAAAATAACTTTATTATTGTTTATTTAATTCTAACAAATAAGTTCTACCAAACCAAAATTAACAATAATTATATATCTGTATCGGCATCGGCTATCAGCCAAAATGAGTTGAAAATTATCGGCATATCGGATATCGGCAAAAATCCAATATTGTGCATCCCTACACAGGGCATATTATATTTTTATTCAAAAGCTGACAGGTGATAAAAACCTCCTCTATCAGAGAATTTCACATCCATTTTAATTCAGACCTGACAGATCGGTGGGTGATATCAAAGCAGGGAGTTCTTTACTCGAATCAGTCCTTCGCTTTGCATATTGTAATTGAATTGGTGTTTTGAAACATCTAAGTGTAAAGACCCTTGATGTGATTCTATTAATGACTGATTCTTTTGATTCAAACCAGTGGTTTGTATTAAACTTCCAAAGTCACAAGATTTCAGTAAACAAGGTTTCATTGGATCAAAAAAGTTTAGAACATCCCTCTCATGGCAATCTGTAATTATTTTACATTTTGGCGAATTGGTGTGAAAAGTGTATGAATTTATACAATCTCACTGGTCTGCTGTGAGTTAAGTTTAGGGGTGGACCATGGCTTAGTTTTTACAAAAAAAATTGAATGTTTTTGTATAACATAAAATTTCCCACCAGAATTCACCACCAATTCGCCAAAACACAGTCATTTCAGTTTCGGGTTAACTTGAAAAGTTTTCAAAAATGGTTCACACCTATGGGGTGATCTCAGTGAACTTATGAACCACTCATGTATGGTTTTACCGAATGTCAGTCATAAGCCCTATTCAGACAGGACTAGTTTTCCAGGAGGACGTTAGAGAAATTTGTACTTTGCGATTTTAATCCCGTGAAAATCTGCTAAATCTGAAATTGAATCCCGTCCGAATGCAAACGTCTGTTATTGTTGACATTGCATTATCCCAACGCTTTTCCTTATGTGTTTTTTGGCCTACCTGAGCTACCATTTGCTGCACCTTTCACTATGGATGGTATCTGACCAAAAAATAAAATAATAAAATTAAGTGAGCCAAATTGTGGAAACTGCTAAGACTGGCCATTTTAACATCAGCGTCAGGTAATGTTTCTCTGCTCACTTACGTGGCTTTATTATAAGCAGCCACTTCTATAAACTCATGTGAAGTTTATTTAAATAAAGTTTATATAATAAATTAAAATTAAATTTAATTTAATTATTATATTAATTATTAACATATATTAATACACATTTCATTAGCCATATGCAGCATATGTGATGCAGCAAAACTGAATCAGTCTAGAAAAACACACCCCTCTTAATAAACACGTAGATGTTAGTCCTGTCCGAATTGGTACATGAAAATCACAGACGTCGGGTAATAAGAACTGAAACTCAAACATAGTTTAGAAAACTAGTCCCGTCCAAATAGGGCTTATGTAGAAATGTTTAGACATCTGCTAGGAAAAAAGAAAAGAATAGTATGTTACTTTACTTTATTGGCCTCATTAGGCCAACCATCAATAAAACACATCAAAATCCCCTACAAATTAATGATAACACATTATAACATATTTCATTAAATGGTATGTCATTTGTCTATTGTATTTGCATAGAGTAGCCTTTCAAAGAAAAAAAAAAATGCAATTGTTTAGTAACAGGTGTCTTTATGCATAGATTGAGTGGAGTATTCAGCATTCTTTTCACCACTTAGACAAGCAGCTGGTGCCAGCTGTCTGGTGTTGAGTGCTTCAACGAGCGCGGATAAATCAGAGCAAATTGAACCCTTAACTGGGGACTTTGATTGCAGGCGATCTGACCAATCTAACGCCATTTTGTCCGACAAAATAACCCGAACAGGAGAGTAGATTAACGGCGGTGGACGATGAACTTGAGAAATGTGTAGGACATCTTTCTGCAGTTGAAACACTACCTTTGATGTTCATTTCATATTTATTTTGTTGCTATAACTAGTTAAAGAAGAGATGACGGTTCACAGTGATCTGTCACCACACATTAAAGAGCCACCAAACCATATTTATTGTTTGAATTTCTTAAGAAATGACAAAATTTGAAATCTGAGACTTTGTTTCATACCAAAAGTAACCTGCTCTGTCTTCTCTGATGCCATTGTCAGTGTCCTCTTTGCTCTGCAATGTATTTTTTACTGCGTGAGAACATGATGTGTGGAGTGAGAGCACCATGGCTTGTCAGGCGCAGCAACAGTAACTAAGGGGGGCAGGTCTTTGCAAAGGGTCAATTGATTCAATTAAGTCAGAGTTTCGAAAAACTCTCTTTCTCCCATCACTACTGTTCAGGAACATTATCCCTGACGATCAGCATTCACATACAGGCACACCATAGTTATCTAGCCTTACGTAGCTTTCACAGAGACTTACGGTTGGCAGAGCTTGGCCAGGTCTTGGTCAGTGGTCCCAGGATGGAGTCCACGAATGTAAAGATTGGTTTTGCTCAGCTGTTCTCCGCCTCCCACACTACTCGTGCTGCTACTGTTGGTGTTGGGACTGAGCAGCGCCATCTGGTGGCTGGAGGACACATAGGCTTGCTGTTGAAATAAAACAAATACATATATTTGACTTAGATAAATATAAAGTTCAGTTAAATCAGTGTTATTACTATTAAAGAAAACCATTACAAATAAAAATAAAAATAAATCAGTAAAAAATACTAAATTAAAAAACTAAAATAAATAAGGAGTTTGCAATAAAATCATATTTAGGGCAGTGGGTCGCCACATCATGGACTGTGATCAATACACATGAACAGCTGTGTCCTGACATTAACCTGCACTGGCTAATGTGACCGATGAGCCAATTCACCCACATACAGAATCATTGACTGACATGACTGCGTTGCGTGAGTAATGGTTTTAAACCAGAGCATGTGAGTGAAGAAGAGTGGAAACTGCCTGGAGTGAGAAGCTTGAGTGTCTGTTGTCTCTCACTCCAATACTGCTCCATCACAAGTGGAATAAAAGAAAAAAAAGTATTTAGAAGAACATGATGAAGTGTCCCTTTCACATAAGGGAATGAGGGAAAAAATGAAAAGAAGGGCAATACGTCATTCTCTCCTCTAAGATGTGTAGTCTATTCAACTCTGTGAGGGTTTCTCCCGCTCAAAACCTGAGCGCTAGAAGGGGAAACTGCTGTCATTCTACTCCTCTCACATACAGCCTCCAGTCCCTTCTCACTCACAGGGCATCTGATATGCCACATGTCTGCACGCTAGGGGTGTGTGTTACGACTGATTTCATAGTCGTTTAAATGGAAATGTTGTCGACTAGCCTAAAAGAAAGAAACCCTCAGAAGACAGTCAAAAACATTGTGTGTATATGAGATCCATTTGAAATAATTCAACTGTGACTCAAACAGTCAAATAACTCCAGATACCTTATCATCTGAGGTGTTCTAAAGATGGCAACAAAAGCAGCAGACGGGCTGAATGAAAATGCAAATTCACTCTCAGACATTAGGTGGCACTTTTGGACAAGTAGAAATACAGCTGTTATCATGGTTGTCCTGTAAACAAAGCAGCACTTTTAGGCATTATACGAAGAAAAAATTTCAACAAAACCTTTCTGAAGAAAGTCACTTGCCTTTCATTCATAATGTTTGATTAAAGCGTTATTATTGGGTAAATACGCTCCCACACCTTGCTTGTTTTTACTAGTGGACATTTCTCCGAGCTCGCAGCGAAACGCAGCGAAGCATGCATGCAAGGTCGGAGGTGAAATGAAATGAATTTGTTTTCCTTTTTTTTTTTTAAACGTAACATTAAATCAATTAAATTCGATCTAGTCGACTAGTATTACCTATGTCGACTAGCAGCAGCAGTTCCGCACATTACTACTGCACGCCACTACACAGACGAAAAAAGAGGCCTATGGTGCTTTGGTGTCAATATACTGATGCAAAATAAATAAATAAAATATAAATAAGTATATACATAAATAGGCTACATACATATTCCAAAAACCTCTTTATCTTCTGAAGACACACAATAACTTCGGGTGAGAGTAAAACTAATTCCTAATTTACAACTAGTACTAAGATGCAATTAGTGGTCACAAGTGGTCACAACAGATTGTGATCATGATCAGATCACTGAAACCACATACAGAGGAAGTCAAAAACCACACTGAATATCCAATGAAACACTATCTAGGACCCTACAATTTCAAAGATGCAGAAAACACGGATGCATTTGCAGAATCCAATCATAAAAATGGAATTTATAAAGCCGGCTGTTGTGGGATTTGGCAACATTTGGATAAATAAATAAAAAGTAGGGCTGTACACTTAATCAAACAAATAATAATATGAAACGGGTATGAATATTAAACTGCAATAAGACACCTATTTAAATGTGAATGTTCTGTGTGTCTCTGTGTGAATGATCGGCCCAGTTTCATCTACAGCACATACTGGTGTTTTCAGGACAGGGTTTGCCGTCTCACTATATGAGGACATGAACACATGAACTTCATCTCCATAGCTGCTCTGAGAGTCACTTCACCAGCATTTCACCATTTCATTTGAGAAAACTATCGTCAGATATACACAGAAACACAAAAGTCTTCACTAAAACATTTTCTTTCCTGTTTTAATTTTAACAGTTTAAAAAGAAACTGTTGTGCAGCACTTTGTTTTCCAAAAAAATAAAAGGGTTTAATTTTAATTTGATTACAATTTAATTTACGTTTTATGCAGTTACACATCAATCTGGAAAAATATGTCTTCTCAAATATGTATAATTCTTAATATTATGCTCTCTCCTGCCAGCTCAGGTCACTGAATGCGTGAGGCCTTGGACCACACGGACACACGGATGAAAACAAGTACTAACCAAACCACCCAGGCGAAACCAATGCACACACACACACAACACACACACACACAGGGGTGGGCGATATGACCAAAATCTTATTTCACAGTATGATATATTTATTTCACGATAACTATATAAACCTCAATATAGCTATTTTTTATTTGTTTTATTTTGTTATTAAAAATAAGGCAAAGAAGCAAATTACAAACACAATAGAACAAATAAATATGAAATAAACTTTTAATTTATTCAGCTACAGCAGGCTAGGTTAATTTAATGTGTAGGAAGAAATATTACAGAAATTGAATAAAGTGTATAAATAAAACGCTGCATAGTCTTCACTGTATGAATCAAACATAAACTGATTATTATTAAAGGTCCAAAAGTGATTCAGTCAAGTGGAGTGAGTGATTAACATTAATAATGACAGACAGCAACAGGTAAATTAGACTGCTGTGACTTTAAGACCGACTGCACGGATCCAATATACTGAAACACATCTGGTTTTCACCCAACTGTTTACGTCTATTTAACACATAACCAACTGTGTTTACTTGAATAGTCCACACGACGGGCATTTTGACATAATTGTGTGTGCATTTGACCATTCAAGCATGAAACAGATCTGTTTTCGCGATCGCATGCTGTCTGACAGGGGCTTTCAGTGCGCGTGCTTCAGCTGTGTGTCAGTCAGCGCGAGCACCACATTGAGTTATTTTTCACTGCTTATTGCACTTAACTTGAAAATATCAAGACGATAATTATTATTATTATTATTAGGTATCAGGCTACCCCGCTTATCTAATTAATAGTAGGGCTTATTAGTTCCATGATATTTCTTTTTCCGAGTTGTGCATTATAACCAATGAACAAGATTCTGTTCGAGAATTGTTATAGAAAGAATTATTATATATATACTATATAAGATATATATAATATATATATAATATATAGATATATATATATCTATATATATATATATATATCAGCAAAAATGCGTAAAAACAAAAGGTAAATGGGTACTATGATTGCAACTGGATAAAGCTTTACTGGTGTCTGGTGTGTGTGTGTGTGTGTGGTTGTATATATACATTATATAAATATATATATATAATATAATTTAAACAAAAAAAAAATTATCCAAAGTGACTTACAGTGCTTTCAGGCTATACATTTTTTACCAGTATGGTATATGTACACACTAGAGGGTGACACGGGAGTGGATTTTCAAACCTCTCCCGTCCCACTCCCACAAAAAAATATCCCATCCCGTCCCAATCCCACGAAAAAACAAAGAATGACTCCCATTCCCTCCCACTCACGTGTTTTTTTGGCTGGAATCTGTCAGTTACAGTAAAAAAAAATACAGTACAGATCACAGCATGCCCACTTTAGCTGAATAAACATCCAAAATGTAGTTTTTTGTTATTTTATTGAACTGTAAGCCAGCTTAAACAATGCACAGTGTGCATTGCACACACATTAAATTTCATGTAAATCATCCATGCTAACACACGTTTTCTATTTGATTTTTTTTTTCATTTGAAAGTAGACATTTCACTCTCTATAGATGTATTTAAATACACCGCGAGTTTCGGAGTTTCGCGCTCAAGTTCACAGACAGAGATGGCAGAAAGCGCATCCTGTTTGCTTGAATTATTTTACAGAAGCGCAACGTTTCGTTGTTATTCTGAGTGCACACAAATAAACATAGAGTCTTTACAGATTCGAAAGATGTATTACGGAGTATTTTAAGAGCAAGTGAGCGCACCGGCGCCTCCATCTGTCCTGCTGTGAGCGTGCTGCTGTTCAGCTTCCACACAGACACTTGAATAGCGCACATTTCTCTAGGTTAACATTAGATTGAGCGGCCATGTAAAGTTGTTACGACATGCATCTTTTAGATGAAAAGTCATATTTGAGGTCGATGAATGATAGGTGGGCGTTTGGGTGTCCTGCCCGATGTATTACCACATAGACCAGCCGTTAACGATCTGTCCGTCATGGACTGCTTATGTCGTTCACTTAACTAGCCACACCAAAGCAAACAGGAGGAGAGAATAAAGAGACAGGGCAACTAGAATTGAGTTCAACATTTAAATATATATTTTATTTATATAAAATGTATATTTGTGTATAAAGTTGGGTATCATAGTGTTTTTACGATTCCCGGTCCCGCCCACTCCCGCTAACATTTTTTCCGGTCCCGTCCCAATCACGTGATTAATAGTGATTTTGTTTCCCGAAAAAATGTCAGCCTCTAATACACACAGAAGACCTAAAAAGACACAGAAGAGTCTACACCCACATTACAGAAGTCATGTTTCACTTATCTCTCTTTTCCTGCTTTGTCTGAGACTGTGTCATGAATCATTACAACAAACTCAATGAGCCATTCTACACTACAAATGAAACAAATGTACTTTTCCTCTAAAAGCAAGAGGCATTTACAGGAAGACTGCATGAAAATAGCAGAGAAAGAGCGCCACGTTAAGCTAATTGAAGATCTCTCACAGCTTCACCATGTGACGTATAATAACACTCCCTCCATATTATCACTCCGGGAAACTCTCTGGCTGCCTTATTTGCTCTTGACGGGGTTCAGAGAAGGATAAAGCATCCAATTACAGCTGGCAGCAGACATCTGACTGTGCACACCACCGATGGGGTTACAGATCACGGCCTGCTAGTTTAAGGATCCACTAGCACAAATCAAGGGCCTCATTCGTGCTAATTATGAGCCTTTCTGCTTCTGTGAGCCCATCTTGTTTGCGCTTTAAAAATTTCAAAAGAACAGCCTTGTGGAGTGGCCTGATTTCTGTCTGTTGATTAATTCAAAGAGAAATACTCCAAATCTTAAAAAGTGATGAATACTTAAGAAGTTTTACAGCGGTTTGAATCCATTATTTTCATCAAAGTAACCAACTCACACCAAAGCGTCTCCAACATCTACAATGACTCACAGAGATCACAGGTGCCAAAAAACACAGATCAATGAACAAATGCTACAAAAATTAGACACGGGGAATGGCTTCAAAGTGCTTTTAGCTTTGCCTTGCCAAAAGTTAGTGCCCAAAGAAAACCATAGTCATATGAGACAGTTCATATTCAATTACAGGGTTTCCACAGGTTTCATGAGGCTAAATGTAAGACCTTTGTAGGGTCTCGTAAACAGAAATGTAAACACTCTCAGAAAATGCGTCAATTGGGATGTACCGATTCACTAAACTCAACGATTCGATTCACGATACTGGATTCACAGATTCGATTCACGATTTTAACAAAATTATATTTAAGGCAAATTATAAATGAAAAGGTGTCTTTTTATTATTGCTTGGACAGCATGAGCAGTTTTTTAAATCTAAATTAGATTATATAATTTCGAAATTTTAAGCAAAAACAAAATGGTCTGACTTTAGATTTGTGAAACTATACTACATAAAACAACTGAATGAAACAGAAACAGCAGAGGGGCTGAATGAGACGCAAATGTCACTCTCTGACAGCAGGTGGCGCTTATTGATAGGGATGCGCTGATCCGATATTCATATCGGTTATCGGCTCCGATACTGCCATTTTCTGCTGGATCGGGTATCGGTCAGACGAGGCCGATCCAAATCCGAGATTTTATTTTATTTTTTTCGATTGTGTGAATTATTCTGTGGTACTTCTGAAGCCATACGATAGCTTAATGTGAGCTAAATATATAAATATTTAAGTCCTTACATTAAAGTTCACACAAACTCTTTTCTCCGCTGTGGCTGTCAGTCATTCGTTCAGCCTTTAAACCCTGGTAGCGTTCGGTTACAGCAGTCAGCTCTCTCCAAGATCATTCTGTGTTCCCATAATACTTGATTTGTAAATCTTAATATATATTATATTGTATATTATATAGCGCTTATGAACGCTGCTTTAATATGCATTATACAGAGATGAGATGAAAAGAAAATATAATCTAAACTTTTCTAAAGACAGTCAGTGACCTTCAAAGATACATTCATATCCAAATCCAACTGGATCGTACATTCATTGAAAATCTCAACGATTTGAATCGTCACATTTGTATCGTTTTTCAACCCAGCTCATGGTGAATCGTTACAATTCCGACGTCATCATATTGTTATATTCAAATATTAGGGCTGTCAACGAATTAAAATATTTAATTCAAGATTACATCGGCTGATGCCATGATCAAATCTTAATAACATTTTATTGTCTAAATGTACCTTAAATTAAACCTTTTTTAATACTTAATCAAGATGGGATGGACAAATATGAATTTCGTTATGTAAATATAGTTTCATGATTAGGAAACCATACTCAAAAATAGGCCATAGGGCATGAGATGCAGATACAGGTTTTCACCAAAAAACCGGCAGAGAGCAGTGGGACGGAGCGGGCCAACTCACCGGTCTCGAGTTCCACGGAGGAGCGCCGGAAGGATAAAAGGAGTGACGACAGTGAAAGTCGAGAGAGGACCAGGCCTGGACTTTATTTAATCTCGAAGAGCACCGCTCGGCCCTCCACCCAGCTGGTGGAGAGCCGAGCGGCAGTGTGTCTGGGAACTGGAACAAGATTTTTTTTTCTCTCTCCCCTCTCTCGTATCTGTCTATCCTCATCCTTCCATCTCCTTTTCTCTCGCATAGTCTGTCTGTCCTTACCCCCAGATATGCCGCGGCCGCCGTGATCGGCTCCCCAGGAGGGGGGAGCGGGGGGAGTAGAGCGCAGTCTCGGGAATACCCCCCCGGCCTGCGAGGGCCGGTGGGGGTATATGATGAGTGGGGCGGGGCCGAGAGCCATGGAAACGGAGCGAGGCCGGTGGAGTAAATACTAATGCACGACACCTGCACCACTCACCAGTCTCAAGTCTCACGGAGGATCTCCGGAAGGATAAAAGGAGGATTGACGACAGTGTTGGATGAGAGAGGACCAAGCCTGGACTTTATTTTGTGTTTTGGTTATGTTTGCTATTTTGTGTTTTTTAATTAAAGTTTGTTTGATGTTCGACGGTTCCCGCCTCCTTCTCCCAAACTACGAACTGTTACATTTAAAACATCTTAAGAAATTGAATCAAACGTCAAAAGTATTATTATTTTAATTTAAACAATTATTATCAGTCAATTTTTATATTAATTAAATAACATATAACTATATTATATTTAACAAAAATGTGAATCAGATTGAAAAGTTTATGGTTATAGAAGCAGAGTTTTAGAATCTGAAATCTGATCGGAGTCGGATTGGAAATACTTGGATGAAAACATTTTTAAGTGCTGATGCAAGGTGAGGAATATGACTAAAGATTGTGTGTGTGTGTGTGACATTACACAAAAGCATAAAAAGCATTTTCCAAAACACTCAATAAGATAATATAATGGATGATGTAACTGCATTACTGGTGTTAAGACTTCAGTAACACACACACACACACACAGTTGGTGTGCTAACACTACTAAGAAAGCATAACGATCACCTTGACAACCTGTTCCCTGTAAGGTTTGTACATTAAGAAATATCAGCGTCTTTGAAATGAATGTCTTTTATTTTTTCAAATAACTGCAATATGCAGCCCACGCTCTTTGAAGTGCTGCTTTCCTGTTACAGTACTGCACATAAACTGCGCTTCACGGCCACTGGATCCTCTTTCAAAGAGCACGTGTGTGTGCCACTGTTCTCTGAAACTTAATGACGTTTGTGAAGCTCTGATGTTCACCTAAAGTAAGCTAACTCTGATTGCTAAGGTTACCGACACACCATAACAATTACCCCTGTTATCAAAACCAAAAGTTGAGGTTAGCAAGTTACTTCACCAGTAAACTGTTATCTTCACCAGTTAAGTTAACTAAACCTGCATCTGCAAATTCCATCAGCGTGCAAGATCACTGAAATGCAATAATCATTGCCTCTGAATCTGTTGTAATTAAGACCATGTTACAGGGACAAATATATCAATGAATTAATAAATACATATAGCAATTAATAAATAATAGACAACAGAAAACAAACAAAACATTTACGAAATATTTTTAGGAACAAATTTCTTAAGTGCTTTGTTCTTTTTTCCTTACTTAAGTCTAAAGTCAAGAATATTTTGTATTGTAATTGTATTTTTGTCTTTTTTCTTAAGACTGAATTCCTGAAAAGGATGTCCTTAAAAACCATCTTAATTTCACCCAAACATGAAAATTCTGTCATCACTCATGTTGTTTTAAACCTGTTAAGTTTCTTTCTTCTGTTGAACACAAAATAAGAGATTTTGAAGAATGCGTGTAGCCACAAAGTTGACGGCAGCCATTGACTTCCACAGTATGGAAAAAATACTATGGAAGTCAATGGCTAATGTCAACTCGATCTATCAATATGATCTTACAGGTTTGAAATTACATAAGGGTGAGTATGAGTATTTAAACAGTCAATTTAAAGCTAGGATAAGCTATAAAACTGGTCTTAAATCTCCAGTGGTAAGACGTTTAATGAATTTGCTGATTCATTTCAAATATAATACATAATCTTTGCAGCATTCAAGGTCTGTCAAGCCAGTCACAACGGAAACTGTATGCGTGCTTATTACGATTATTATGGTAATCTGCAGGCAGTGCAAAAAGACGACTTTTGAACTATTTTTTCACTGAATTGCTCTGCGAGTCTTCAGCAAGAATCACCATACAATTAAAGGGAGGGGGGAGGTTCTAATGCTATTTCATGCATTCTGAGTTATTTACACTGTTAAAGAGTTGGATTCTCATGCTAAACATGGCCAAAGTTTCAAAAAACTAGTTGGACGTATGACGGAGTATTTCTGTGCCAAATATACCCCACACCTTTTTTCTTTTTTTTCCCCGAGCAAGGCCCTGTATGACGTCATGAAGGGAGGAATTCCTTGTATTGGCACTTCTCCCAGAAGAGCGCCCGCACATCAACCAGAGCGAGAACAAGAGCAGCCCATCAACATGCTTCGTTCGGGTAACAGAAGTCGTCGGCAGCGCTGCACAGGACTTGCTCGAGAAGAATGTCTCCAAAGAAGGGTGTTTTTGGATATGTGAGGGACAGATAACCTTGTTCAGCTTCCCAAAGAACCCAGCATTACGTGAACAGTGGATGCAGTTTGTTTCTACAGGGCAGCAATGGAGTTTTGCATGCGTGTTTGTTTGTTCCCGTCATTTATGTAACGGATCTTTTATAAACAAGGCAAAGTTCGATGCTGTATTTTTTTGCACATCATTTGATACTGAAAGATAGAGCAGTCCCAGCAATAAAAGATCCCGGTCATGAGTCAGAACCGCAGGCGGTGAGTAAAACTGCATCAAAATTCTGTTTTGTTGGCAGTCGGTGCGTAAGTGCTCGTGACTCTTTGGCACCGCCCACAGCACGCCTCCAGGAGCTCGGTTGTTTTCGGAGCGTAAAGCTGTATCTTTCTTTCATAAATCTGATCAAACTAAAGATTCTTCGGAGATATGAAGGATGCAATCCTACTATATAGGTACTCAAGATTAACATGAGATTGGCCCAAACTGTAAGTGTTATGTCCCTGTAACAAAGTTCGTAGTTCGGGGAAGAAGGAGACGGGAACCGGCGAACACTTAAACAAAACTTTAATAATAAAATAAACAAAACTTAAAATAGCGCGACAGCCCCTCACAGGCGACTGCCGCACACAAAAAAAACAAAACAACATAAAATTCAGGCCTGGTCCTCTCTCGTCTTGCACTGTCGTCACTCCTCCTTTTATCCTTCCGGAGCTCCTCCGTGGGACTCGAGACCGATGTGTGGCACAGGTGTCCCTCATTATCATTCATTCTACGCTAATATTAGTCTGTTTCTCTCTTATTCCGAGGTCACCGTAGCCACCAGATCCAGTCTGTATCCAGATCAGATGGTCACTGCAGTCACCCGGATCCAGTACATATTCAGACCAGATGGGGGACCAGCACCTAGAGAGGACCTCTACAGCCCTGAAAGACAGCGGAGACCAGGACAACTAGATGAGCCCCAGATACAGATCCCCTGTAAAGACCTTGTCTCGGACGACCACCGGGACAAGACCACAGGAACCAGATGAGTCCTCTGCACAATCTGACTTTGCTGCAGCCTGGAATTGAAATGCTGGTTTCATCTGGCCAGAGAAGAACTGAACCCCTGACTGAGCCTGGATTCTTCCAAGGTTTTTTTCCTCCATTTCTGTCACCGATAGAGTTTAGGTTCCTTGCCACTGTCGCCTCTGGCTTACTTAGTTGGGGACACTTAATTTCCAGCGATATCGTTGACTTGATTGCACAGATACTATTTAAACTGAACTGAGCTGGATGATGACATCACTGAATTCAATGATGAACTGCCTTTAACTAAAAATTGAGTGTTTACTATTGTCATTTTGCATTATTGACACACTATTTTCCTAATTAATGCTGTTCAGTTGCTTTGACACAATCTGTATTGTTAAAAGTGCTATATAAATAAAGGACTTGACTCCACCGGCCTTGCTCCGTTCCGACGGCTCTCGGCCCCGCCCCCACTCATCACAGTCCCCTTTAAATAACACTGAAGCATTTTCTTCTTAAGAAACAAATAAGATGATTTTTGTGAAGAAATTTATTTCAGAACATTCTTACAAACTTCTTAGAATTAAGGAATTTATTAAATTGGTTCATAAGAATACTTTTTGTGAATCCGACCCATGTACTTTTCATTTAATCTTTATTTTTTTCTTTTGTTGAACTGAACTGTTCCCATAACTCCATATTAGGTGTGAGAAGAGGAAACACATTTCCAATCTAAAGTTCCCAGAAAGGAACTCCAAATCCTGTGTCACAGTCAAGCCGCACACAATGAGGGCTGAAATAGAAACTTATGCTTCACATGATGCGTTTTATTGGCTCCTCTGGTCTTAATAAAGACTCCGGATATCCACAAGGCCAATGTTCTTTAAACATGCCAGAATTCACCTCCTTTTCTTCTCCTGCCTGTTTGTTCTCTACATACGTGTGTGTGTGTGTGTGTCCTTCGGGGCTCTAAACTCAATTACATTCCAAGGATTTCTGGGATGTTCCAAAAAGAAGCACGTCTTTACTGGCATCTCTTTAAGCCGGTCAACAACGCACGTGCTCCCCACCTCATCAACAAACAGAAATAACAACAAATACAACACACCAGAACATAAACCTAAACCTATGGCAATGATGAATGATTTAACTTACTTGCAATAAAAAAAAATGTAAAAAAATGAAAAAAAAACAAAAAAACAGAATAAAACATAATTATTAAATTAATGGTGTTCCACTCAAAAATATACTCATATGCCTATTACATTAGTGATCTTGAAAAATACATTTATTTCGAATTTATTTTATTTATTTCTAAATTTTTATTTAGAAAATTATGCATTTATGTATTATAAAAGTGAGTCCCAAAACATTTTACTTCTATGTTAAAATGGAAAAGAATGTAGTAACAAATGTTTGGACGTGATGTATGAAATGTGTAAATGCTGTTTTTATAATATATGTACGTTTGTGCTCTGCTAGTTGCATCTTGGGACATGACTATTAAACACAAACCTACATGTTTTATGTTTTCTTTTACAGCCTTTTAATAAAGTTGGTATATAATTGAAGATAATCTATTAAATAAACAGTTATGTTTTATCACAAATATAAATTTTATTACAAAAATAATAATGCATAATAATGAAGTGTAATTAAAAATAAGACAACTGGACCAAAAAAAAAAGATGCTTCTGGATTATAATTACAAAGCATTAAATTTGGCTAATTTTTGATGTTCTACTGCATCTATTTTGTGAACATCACTCCATATGAAACGTGGATCAAGAGTATACAAAGAAAAACAATTATATCCGTTTGGATTTGATTTATTTATATGCTAAGTTTTAAAGTATTATCCCTTCTCAGCCAGATTTGTCACCATATACTAGAAAAAAAGGCTTCTTTCAAGGGCTTTTCAGAGGGTTTTAGTTTTAATGTGACTTCTACAGTACAATAGCAACATACTCACTCTCACACCTCACTCGAGAATTGAGCTTCAAATAAAAAGCACAATAACAGTAAAAAATGTGTTTGCTGTGAAAGACCTCAAACTTTCTCTTTTTTATATTTCAAAATAAAATAACAATGTATTGCGCACATGCATGTTATTCTGTATTAAATTAAATAATGTTAATGTTGCACTGTAGTTCATGCTCTGCTATGCTTTGCACAAAAATGACAATAAACTTTTGATTTATACAGTAGAACTTTCTATAGTACAGATACAGACCAATTGTTTACATGCCTTGTATTGATATAAAAGAGACATCTTCAGAAATCTGCAGGTAGGTTTGTTCTATCATACGGCCGCGGTTCAAGTGAGTCAAACCATCATCAGCAGAGGAGCCATGGCAAGTACCAACCTCGGGGTAGGGAGGGGTCACTCTCTCATTATCACACACACACACAAACACACATTCTCACATGCTTCACCACATTCCTGCTAGCTGCAGAGTGACATCAGAATTCAGTCCAGACTCGCTCCGTCCCCAGCGTCTCACTCTCGCTGTGTGTCTGTCTCATGTCTTCATTACCGTGCGCTATGTAACGTAAAACAGAGTTCAGAGGAGGAAACCTGATGCTTTGTTACATTAACTTGATTCTGTTCGGCAGCAGAGCCGTATCTGGGCTTTGCGGGGCCCCAGTGCAGGTTGTACCCGTGAGCCATTTGAAACTGTGTAAATAGCACAAATAAATAAATAGAACAAAGATACAAATTAAACAATGCTTAATTTTTCCAAGTTTTCCCAAGTTCAAGTGTACAGAACCCGATATCCATTGTAAAAGCAGTGCGATCTTTCAACTTTATAAAGAAAATATCAAGACAGAGTAAAGTGGATTTTCTCACTATTTTTTTTTTCTTGATTAACGTTAAGGACACCCCGACATTAGCAAATAAATTAAATGCTGTCACTTTAAGAGACAACGCATGGATCCAAAATAATAACACACATCCAATTTCTTTCTCAACTTTTTTTACGGTTCCTTAAAAGACATAACTGCCCGTTTTTCTAAGATACTTTCCAAGGCCGGGTATTTTGACGCGGCTTCCTCACTGTGTGCGCACGTGACCATCACGTGAGTACTCAGTTGAGTTTATTTCGCATCTGTGTTTGGCATTTTTAAAATCTCTAAAATGTTTAAATTGGCAAAGCCCGTCAACTGGTCCTATAGTCCTTTGATTCTGGCATCAGGCAGTCGTTTGAGCAGCTATTTGGACTCTATTCTGACGGCACCCATTCACTTGCAGAGGATCCACTGGTGACAAGTGATGTAATTCTACATTTCTCCAAATCTGATGACGAAACAAAACTCATCTACATCTTGTATGGCCTGAGGGTGAGCACATTTTCAGCAAATTGTTATTTTTAGGTGAACTATACCTTTACGACAGATTAACTTATAATCAAACTTTGTTATTACTTTAATTTTCCCAGTGTCCACTGCAGAAATGCTTGTTAGTTTTCATCCCAAACCACACTCTAAAAAATGCTGGTAAACCCCAATGCTGGGTTCAGCCTGTTGGGTAATTTTATTGTGTTATTTGTAATACGTTTACCCAGGTGCTGGGTAGTTTTTTTGTAACTCAGCTGCTGGGTCATTTTTAACTGTCAATACGAATAATAAACCTGCCAAGCACGGGGTCAGTGTAACCCAATTTTGGGTAGTCTGTGCCAAACCAGTTAAAACTGGAAAACTGGTCATTTTGTGTTCTGTCCTGAGAGAAAACTTAACTGACAGGAAACTTCCTGAATGAAATTAAGGTTTGTATTACATTGTATTCCTATCAAAGTTTGTGACGGTGATGACTGTTTCCACCACTGGTCATCACTTGTTGACAACACGTTAATAGCAACCGTTGCAGTTTTCCCTCTTGTTCCGTGCTTTCCTTCGCTTTTAAATAGCTTAAATGCGCTGTGCGTATTTTACTTTCACTTTCAAATTAGCAACAATTCCACGCAAATTGCTTGAATGGACAACAACAAAATGACAAACTCACTTATATTAAACAACTTTTATTAAGTCAACATAAAATAACAAAAAACTTACACAAAGTAAAAAAAAATAAAAATTTAAATCAGCAAAACGAATAAGAAAGTTGGAGGCACGGCATACATCTTGATGTAAAATAAAATAAATAAATTACTGTTTCAATTAAGTTTAAATAAATTAATAATCAGCAAACACTGTGGAACCAAATAAACAAGAAATTAATATAAAAAACTTCCAAAATCACCTTAGATAAACGGCAAAAGTCAACAGGCTTGGCAAGTTGCACAATGGGGACGTGACGTAACCGGTGGTTGCGGCTTAACCCGTAATACCGTCACAACAACCGACCATCACCAGCAGCCTACCATCAATTATAATGTATTAGCTAGAAACGTCTGTAATCTCACATTTTCGGGGGGTTTTTTATGTATGTCAAAGCTAACATCTGCTTGCCTTCTACAAACGCAGCATCCAACGGATCTACACTCAAAGCGAATGACGTGCTGGCGCCACCATGGACGTTTCACCTCTCGCCAAACGAATGCGCGACCAGGGCTGAAACACGACGTGACTTCGCTGTTATATGTGACAAAGTTTCCATGTGCTCCACTGACTAGAGCTATAGAGCTCCGGAGGTTGACGTCACGCAATCTAAACTCTGCCATTTTGGCAGGCCATCAGGAAAGCGCTAGAGTGGCTGTAGCATTGGTATCGACAGTGGTCGGACAATATTTTAAAACAAGACTGTTTCGACCTTACAAACCTTACTATTTCAACAAGGTGGACAGCTGCTGTGCGCCAGGATGCCAGAACAGGCGGGGGGAAAGCAAAGGGCAAATCATTTTTTCGTATTCCTAAGGATCCCGATAGACAACTAAAATGGTTCACTGCAATAAAACGTATTTTTATTTTTTATTTTTTGTCTTTTATCTCAGTATTCCTATAAGTGTTGTATAAGGGTTTTTATGTTTAATAGTAACCCTAAAATGACATGAAAGAGTTTTAAATGTTTTGAATAATTGGACTGATATAGGATATATAAGAATTTTTAGTAACTTATACAAATGATCCCAATTGTGACCGAACATTAAAAACACAATTTTTCACACACTTTTCCATAAAAATTTCTAAACATAATTATTGCTTAGTTCAAGGGGAAACTAAGTACACCTCATTTGGATATTTTCATGTCTATGAAAAATTGGGGATTAAACGTTAGATTTCATGACATTTATGATGGAGACTGTACTCGAACAGTGATATTTCGATGCTGGGCTTACTTAACTTAATTACTATTTATTTACATATAACAAGCAAACACTCAACACAGGTGTTGCAGAGCAGACTCGTGGTGTCCCCTGGGTGTTGATATTGCCGCCATCTAAACAACAAATCTCTAATGTGGCACATTGATACCACCCCAATGTTTCCCCCGCCCCCAAGCCCCCACGGCACCCCCCGCCCCCCTTGAAGTCACTTTCATTTTAATTCATTATATTTTTCTCTATATCTGCCAGATCACAACAGAAGTCATTACAAGTTACCTTTTCCTATAGAACATGGTATACCTTGTTCTTTTATTAAACAATCTAAATAGCCTTATGTTATTTATCTTGTTTGCACGACGGCATGACATTAGGGATGGGCGATACCTCTTATTTTATTTTTCGATCCGATACCGATATTTTCAAGCCCTGTATCGTCGATATCGATACCGATACTTCTAACTAAACTGATCTTTTAAATTATTGAAAGAATATATAATCAGTAATAATACTCACTTAATATTAGATTTTAAAACCATGTTTTTTAACATTCCATAGGCCTATTTTGTTTACACTGTCAGAAATAAAATACTATAATTGTATTTTAGCCCTTTAATGGGGCAGTAACCTCAAAGGTGCAACTACACCCCTAAAAGTGAGCATATTAGTACCATACAAGTATGCATGTAGTTTAAGGTGTAGATAAGTTACAAAGTTGCCCTTGAGGGTACCTCCCTGAAAAATAAACATGGTGTTACTAGTACTAAAATGTTTATTATTATTATTATTATTATATTGTCATGGTAAATTTGTGGTTACTACTGCAGTTTCCTACAAATACTGGGTGTTACTGTACTAAAACCATGGTTAAGTTATTGTAAAGGCGTGCCAGGCTGTTGTATACTAAGGTGAAACTTTGAGCTTTTTTTCTGACAGATTTGTACAGCATTACATAACATAACAAATCCATTTGAACTTTTAACCAACCAGTTTAATGAGTTACTCTGCACAAACTAGCCAATTTAAATATATTCATGTACACAAAAGTTTGGGGCAAGTAAGATTTTGTAATATTTTTTTAAGTCTCATACTCACCAAGGCTGCACTTATCTGGGGGGTTGGGTGTGGGTTGGGGTCAGTAAAAGCATCAATATTGAGAAATATAACAATAAAAATAACTATTTTAATATTTTTAAAATGTAATTTATTCTTGTGATATCAAAGCTGAATTTTCAGCATCGTTACTCCAGTCTTCAGTGTCACAGAATCCTTCAGAAATCATATAATATGATTTGCTGCTCAAGAAACATTTATTTATTATTGCTCCCTCATATTTGTGTGGAAACTGTGATGCATTTTTTAGAATTAATTTTATATATAGTAACAATGTAATGTAATGTAATAATGTGGCAATGCTTCTGATGCTTTTGGGAAACGCAGCCCTATTTGAACAAGCACTCTGAGCCATGCTTCAGCAGCGAACGCTGTCTGTGATTGAATGGTTCTGTCTTTCAGCATTTGCGTATGTTCCGATGAGCAGGAGAAATGGTTCTATCCAACACAATTATTCGCTAATATAGTCTATTTTTCCACTAACTGCTCTGAGAGTCACTTCATGAGCATTTGATCGTTTCATTTGAGTAAAACTATCATCATGTCATACACACACAGAAATGTAATTGTATTCACGGCAACCCGTCAAAATAAAAGTTCGGTTTAACTTGAGGGCATTGAGCAGAAATATATTACTATTGTTGAGTAGAACGTACGTAACAGACTGCTACTACTACTACTACTAAAATGATTAAAACCTTATTTTTAAGGAATAAGCATACAATATTTATTCAATGTTTTAAATTGTAATATTAAATCCCCTTCATTTGCCAAAAAATATAATGTGTTTAATTTTCATTAATTAAAATATAGATTAACTTTAATGTGTGTTATGCCTTAAACCAAAATGTAAATACACATCACATAACTTCTGAGCAAAAAAAAAAAAATCATAAGGCTATTGTAAGAATAAACAAAACTTGTTTTTATGCTTTCAAATAATAAGACATGCACAGAATTTGGTAACAATAAAACATAAGGTTGGACAAATAAAACATTTCATAAGGCCCTAAACATATAATTTTTGTTAAACTTTTAATAAATAGATGTTAAATTCTTTAAGTTTCATGATTTTAATTAATTCGACTGCTTTTTGATTATAACATGGAACTTAACCAGTAAAAAGGAAGTCCAGAAAAAAAAAAAACGGCCCCCCACCCCATCCCCCCCCCCCACCCCCCAACCGTAAACCTAGGGAAACACTGAACACCCAGCTCTATATAAAGTGAACTCTTTGTTAATGTTTATTTCAGTTGAATGGTTAGAGAGTCGGTCTTGTAACCCAAAGGTCACAGGTTCGAGTCTCGTACCGGCAGGGATTGGTTTGTGGGGGGAGTGAATGTACAGTGCTCTCTCCCGCCTTCAATACCACGATTGAGGTGCCCTTGATCAAGGCACCGAACCCCCAACTGCTCCTGGGTGCCACAGCAAAAATGACTGCCCACTGCTCCGAGTGTGTGTGTTTCGCCGGTGTGTGGTGCACTTGGATGGTAAATGCAGAGCCCAAAGATTCCCAGTATTGGTCACTTTCACACACACACTTCAGCCCTGAAAACCATTAATCTGAGCTATTAATGACTTTCATCATTGAGTTTTTTGATCTAGAGGGAATCATGAACATCATCATATCCTAAGATAGGCCAGAGGTCAGTCTCGACACCTTGAATAACACACACCAGAGTCATGTGAAGCACACTGACAGACATGATTAATGCTGGTAGTGGACTTCTCTGAATTAAACCCCAAAACTCTTTAAAGCCTTCAGTTATTTAAATATCTTGTTTAAATGCTTTTTCAAGTCCTGTACTTGTCACTAATAAAATCTTTCTGCAAGAAAGACTTGTCCTTTCTTCAGACCACCTTCCAAAAAATGATAAGAATCTATCTATATCAACTCTGGCACTGGATATTTCAGAAGCAAACTCTTGTGTTTGACAAAGTATGGCACACACGCGTTTTCTAACTCTTTCACTAAGAATACTAAAAAAACCAACAACTACACTTTGTGAGCCAATTACATAACCGTCACCAGTTTAGAAAGCATGTCAGACGAGAAAGCCGAAACAAACTTCTGGTTGTTTTAAAGTAAACTTTGGACCTTTCTGCATTTCTGAGACTAAAGTTAGCAGGAACCTTTTTATTTATTTTTTTTAGCTGTAGTTATATTTAAAGATTTATTTCATGAAAATAATACAGATGTAACATCATACTTCTACAGGATCGTCCCTGCCAACAGATACAGGCATCACACAGAATATAACTCAACTAAACACCTGAATCAAGAACATCATCACATTCACATCATCACAGTCACTGCAAGTCAGGTTAATGAAAATTTTCATTTTCAACACCAAATAAATTGTGGATGAATTTGCCGAAAGAAAGGCCCAGAGAATGCAACTAAAATGAGTGAGTAGTTTTTAATATCTATAATATATTAGAGATAATTAATATCTTTATTATCTATAGCCTAATATAAAACTAGTGCATGGCATCTAATAATCAAACTCAAGAACACAAGATAAGTATGTGTTTGTGAACTTGTGAAAAACTACAGTACATATTTAATTTCTATAGTGTTCACATTTTAGAAATATATAGACAGGAGAATCTTTAACATTTTGCAAAAAAAGCTTTTTTCCTGCAATGTACTCAGAGGCGGTGAATGGTGAAAACATACAAATATGCCTAAACCATTACAAATTGTTGCTTAGAAAGCAGTGGTTCAATTTACAGCAGCAACATTTCTTACAATTCATTCAATACATCTTGCAAAAAATTATATACATATTGGAAAACAAACATGTGTTGTGAAGAGTTCATTAGCACAGCTAGAGAGCCAGCAGAATTAGGATTTCTGGGAAATGTAGTTTTGAGTAACGTCATTTTAAAGGCAATGTGGTAACTCAAAACCCTGTGCCATCTGGTTCTATAATCGCCTCCCACTTACAAAGAGCCTCTTTTGGTCTCTCGGCTCGTGTTTATTTTGTGTTCTCTCCTTTGTTTACTCGTATGGCTCAGGTACAGGAACGAGAGATCAGGTCAGAAAGACAGCGAAAAGAGCGATAGTAGGAGATATGTCTGGAATTCTCCACATGTGCACTTAACCTGCACGTGAACTCCAGGCTACGGCCAAATGTTTTTCAGCCAGTCATGGGAGTAACATTCTCACCACTAACATAGCAGTTCACTTCGGCCATAGTATTGTGAAATGCTCTCTTCTCAGGAACACAGCTATGTTGAGAAAGCATAAAAAGACTACATTATAAAATTATGTTTGAGATATTTGTTGCATCACTGCTTACCAGTTTAAATGTATCTGAATATATAAATGCTTGTCTGTGCAAGCAAGCACAGGGTCAAAAGCATCTAATTCGGGAAATATTTGTAAGGTTGTTATGGTGCAGAAGTAGCCCTAATAAACTTAGTCCATTTGTTTTATTCAGAAATTTAACCATGAGAGAAATTATTTTCACAGCAAATGGATGTCAGTGTTATTCTATTATTATTTGCAGCCAAACAAATGTTTGGTTCTTGAGTTATTTGAGTGTGCTTCTTTAAGAATTTATACATAGGAATTTTAGAATTAATAATTTAACAAACTCAATGTATCATAATTTATCTTCTTGATATTTAACAGCAATATTTCATCTGCAGCAAGTGCAAGACATTTTCTGATGCATTTTCCGATGCAAAGATAGATGCAGTAAAACAATATAAAAATGATAATAATCAAATTAAATTAAATCATTGTTAAAGCTTGAGCCAAAATAATAATAATAATAATTATCCGTCTGGAATTCTAATCCTTATGAATATAAATCCAAATTTAACTTGACATAGATAACTTAATGCAGAGAGTAAAATTGCAAACTTACTTAGGCTATGATATATTATTTTATAACTTTATATATTTTTTTATCTCCTCTTTTGGAAAATCATGAGAATACAGTGAAGGATTTCCTTGTTAACTTGGAGCAACAAACTCTATCACGCTCTACATTCAAAGGTTCATAACAGACTAGAATAATTGTGGGAACGAAACATGTAGTACAACCATTAGTACATGGAATCAATGCATTCAATGTATAATATAAAAGATTCATGTGAAACAACACATCCTCTATCTGTGATGTGAGTACAAGCACTGGGCTGTAAGGGTTCGAGAGATCGTTCAGGCTCAGAGCCAGCATGTCGAATACCAGCGGCTGGTGTGGGGCATGTGGCATGAGGACAGTTTCCAGGACTGTTTTTGATGAGCTGCTAGAGAAGGTGGGATTCCAAACTGCACAAGCAAACTACTGCCATGCCATTTCATAAGACAAACGCCTGCCAATTTGTTTGCGGTGAGTAGCCCTGTTTAAAATAAAATCTTACTATTATTTGGAAAATTCTGATGATGGGATCAGACTCTCCGTCTTGCCGACACTTCCCTATCTGCAGGAGATGAAGTCCGCTCTCTAACTACCCTCCTATTGGTTGTTGCTCGCGAAATTCGCTGTTCATTTGCATAAAGTTAAACATTTCTCAACTTTGTTTCGTCAATGAGCATGCCTGCATGATGTAACTTAAAAGGGTAGAAGGGTAAAAAATAAATAAAATAAAACTCACCCTTAAGTTGCTCCTAACAGACTGACTTTCCTCTGCTGAACACAAAAGAAGAAGAATCGCACCGCTTTAGTTCCAGAACTAAATGTACAGTACTAAAGTACTGGGACGATTTTGCACGAACTATTTCCCAGCACCATTTAAAGGGTTGCATTCGCACGGACAGTGTACGTAAGACAGTCGACACACAGTGACGTCATTTGTGCACGGCGTTCAACAACAAAAACAAAGAACAACATTAACAACAGGAGGATAGAAGGACGCTGTGATTGGAGCTGTGTTTTGTTGTGTCTCGCGGGTTTCACAATAGTGGACATGGAAAGTTGACGTATACGTAAATCGATTGAAAGAACGGATAGGAGGACTAAGAATCTCCAACGACAGCTGGTAGTGCTACATTTGCTACAAGTGCCTGGACTTCAGCGTCTGTCCATCTATCGCTTTTCTCCATACTTGCGAAATAAGTTGAGACAGTGTTTACAGTATGTTTACACTGTGTTTTAAATCATGGTGGGTGAGGGTGTTTTCGTACTCGTTTGGCCAATCAGTGTCTACTTACATCACGATTAGTACCATTTGTGCTGGTTAGACCCTGCTCCAGAGTAGGAGTTAATTTGGTTCTCGAAAAAGGCAGTCCGGTACTAAAATCTCTCCCAGTTCCGGCGGTGCGAAAACGCAAAAAGTGGGTAGTTCCACAATTAGTTCTGGTACTAGGAAAGTTCCCGCGGTGCGAAAGGTCCTAATGCTAACCAAACAGTTTTCTGTCCCAATTCATCTTCATATATTTTTTTCCCCTTATACTACGGAAGTCATGGAACAGATACCTTTGTTTGTTTGTTTTCGTTTGGTTGTGTGTGTTGTGGTGTGTGTGTGTGTGTGGGTTGTGTGTTTGTTGTGTGTGTGTGTTTGTGTGTGTTGTGTGTGTGTTCAACAGAAAAGTCATACCAGGTTTGGAACTACTTGAGGGTTAGTACTGATGACAGAATTTAAATTTTGAGTGAATCTTTTAATCATTTCACACCCAAACAAGCATTTTTCCATTTCATTTCATTTTCAATGACCATATAAAGGGAAAGTGCTCTCAAAAAAATAAATCACAGTATTCAAATGAACCCAAACAAATAAACCCAGAGAGGAACTTGAGTAGCAAATGTCACTGTATTTTGCAAAAAAATATATATATATTATATTTAAATTTGTATATATAATCTATGTACTGACATACGATAATTTGGTAATTTATCGGTGCAAAGCAATTAAACAAGTGACAGCCTCAAATTACAACCAGTTTCTATAATTCATCTGTGATGTTCTGTTCTCTCTCACTGTTGGGCATGACTGTGATGCACTACTGCGTCATGAGCCCTGTATCTATCAGCAGTGATGACAAACGTTTGTGACGGCAAACATTCCAGACACTTCACTTTGCACAACTATTCCTCCAGCCTTCAAGTCTACCAGCATGCATCGTTCTTAAAAACCGCCTTAGTTTCTTCAGTTCACAGTTGATACAGCCTTCCAACAACCAAAGTCCCACGGGTTCGATTCACAAGCACTTGGACTGATCAAACGTATAGCCTGAATGCTGCACATATTTGGATTAAAGCATCTACCAACTGTAATGTAAATCTCTTTGTCTTGCTTGCATTTTTAAATGTGAAATAGATTGACAACAAACAAACCTAGTTATGCCTTATTACTTAATTGAATATAAACGTAAACTTAAAGTCAATAATAGCTTATATATATATTTAATTATAATTTCTCTCCACCTATATATGCACAAATACATACAGGCGTCAATTCATATAACTGTTGGTCTTTTTTACGTTCAGAATCATAATAAACGAACTACTGGTAACTACAGGAAATATATGAGCATTGGTCTTTTGAGCGCGTGTGACATTTAGTCTACAGTGTCGCATTTGATAAGTTCTGGGAAACAATGGAACGTTCACATCCTGAATTATGTAACTGTTTAACCCCATCTACCGCTACTACGCGACGCGACACTGCACGCGCTTCGTTTGTGATCAATGTAAACGTTCTCGGACAGTATGTTGCGTCGCGCGCTTGCTCCGCTCATGGCGTTCTAGTTTTGTCGCGTCGCGTTGTTCGTCGAAGTTACTGCTTTGGTGCTTTAACAAACATGGACGGTCACGAGAGGCGTAAACATTACCCACACAGCCTGAACTGAAACTTTTTTTGTGTGTCCATGTTATTACTCCACAGCGCGACAGTCAACGCGTCACGGTGGGTTTATCAAGGGGTGGGGCGCTGTATTTTCCCACCGCTGAAAACTTTCGCGCAATCGCTCCGACTGTAAAGCAACACAAACAGCAAAGCATCCGCATCCCTTCTTTACTAGGCTACTATACAAAATATGTCGATCACTTTCCGATTCGAGTCACATTTGAATAGTCCATCTTCATTTTTCCAAACCTTTCTGTCCTGTGGGAAAGAACATTTTCCATTATTTACTCGCCTACCAAAGTTCTCCTCTCCCGCGGGTAGCTGGAACTTCGCTAGTAAACCCGTGGAAATCGATGTGTGTATTAATGTGAGTGCGTGTGAACGATTACAGCCACACGACGAATGCAGCTATTATTACCAGAAACGTATGAACGCCGCCATTCCCGACCCAAACCAAGCCGACCCTGAGCCGTCTTTTAGACGCATCGTATCCAGCTCTAGAGAAGGCAATGGTCCCGCAGAAAGCTGCAGTTGATTTGTCAAGGACACCGCAGCTCACACTTGTGTGTAGAAAGCCACTGGGTTTGGAAAGTAAGAGTCAAACACTAAGAAAGCCCGTCTGCGTTACCTTTTTGCTGTTTCTGCTGTTGGTACCCTTTGTAGGGGTTTAGTCCGTCCTTGGCGCTACGGAAGCATCATTCTTCTCAGCGCGGGGTCCGGGACGCGGGGCTGACCGTAGTCAGGGGAAGTTCAGGATGGGATCTGTGTGTGTGTGTGTGTGGTTGTGTTGTGTTGTGTTGTGTGTGTTGGTTTTTGTGATTTACGAGGACATTTTATATGAATACACGCAACACTATGGGGACATTTTGTATTATGAGGACAGGGCCAATGTCCTCATAATTCAGACAATGTAGAAGTACTTCTATAGGTAGAGGGAGCTCTAATTCGAATTTTCTCCAAAAGCCCTTATAATTAACAATTACCGGACTTTATGTTAAGCGTGTGTATCGCGACTGCGCCCCTGTAGGTGGGTCTCGGTAATGCACGTCCTCATTAATTCCCAAAAACCTGGGGTTGTGTGGGGAGTGTAATGGAATCGCAAGGTTGATTGGCTGAGAAGGCCAGATGTCCTCAATAATTTCGGGTTTTGTCAAACCACTGTGTTATAGCGTATCCACACCAAGGACGATAAACATAAAACTATATTTGTAAAAGCGTTCTAAATATAAAGGAATAACAAAGTCCACACCACAACTATAAAAATAAAAGCATAGAGAAACAATATCGTTGGAATCACTTTCAGAACAATTAAACTTATGTGCTGGATGAATGATCTATTTTTACCATTCTGTGCAAACTTTTAAAATTTAAATTAACATTGCGTGAAAAAATACTAATGACAATAACAAGACACTAAAATAAATAAACAAAAATGACTTATAACAGCACGCTTTTGATGAGCCATCCCCCCCTCACCCCCTCACCCCGACCGCGTCACTTCCTGCTGAGATGAGCACCTGTGAGCATCATGATGAAGACACTCCAGGTGAGACTGATGATACAACTCAAAGTCGAGAAACTGTTTTTATTTTATATTACATTAGTTATAAAGTTAGCCTCTGCAGTTAATCAGGCTAGCTTTGGTCACATTTGTCAGCTTTTATCTAGCGTTTCCTCACAAATCATTAGGAATTAACAATTTATAATTGAAGATGTTTTTTTTTGTCATTATTTAACAGCAATAATTCATGCTTTACCTACTAGTCAGATAAATACAGATAGCAATAACTAAACAGCTTGTATTATGTATGTTTTGGGATGTGCTAATGAGGTTAGTGTATGAAAGGCCACATGGAAAAATACTGTAGTACACTTTAGTATTTGATGTAGTAAATTGTAGCTTACTCTAGTATGTTGTAATCATTACTACACTTTGTTAATGCATACTACAGTATTCTATAGTATTCGTGAATTGATAAACCATATTGGCAAACCATTTTACTATGGTAAGGTTCAAAAACACTATTGTATCTAGGAATAGTACTACAGTTTACTATAGTAAAAACAAAAGTATACTACAGTATTTTTCATATGGGAGTGGTGAACTTAATGTTTTTTAGGGTGCACGGCTTTTGCTGTTCAGTTGTAAACTAGTTATCTTGTGTTCCTGGGGCTGAGCACATCCCAAATCAGGTGCCTTTAATTGCTAACAGTTCTTTGTGAAGGTCATTCCTGCAGAACTGTAATGTACTGTAATGGTAATCAGTGCTGTCCTATCAGTCTGACCTGCTGTTGCTGTAGGTGTCTGTAGAGGTTTCACCTATATACAAGTCTGATAGTCATATCATAATGCTTCTCTTTAGTGTAGTTGAGAAGGAGAAAAGCAGCATGTTTAAGATTGTTAAAAATACTAAACACAAATTTAAGGTCTAAGATGTTTTTCCTGTTTCACTAGTACAATTTACTGACATGCAAATAGTACAGAATAATCCCTATTGTTAATATTTAAGCCCTCTACAACAAATAAAAGTATAAACTCAGTTGATTAGGTCAGTGATGTCACATAATATAATGATATTATAATATATAATAATTACATCATAATGTCATAAAGTGGCAAAAAAACATAATCTGGCTTTTGCAGGAAATGGCAGCAACAAGGTCCCGGAGGGCCAAACAAAAACCCAAAGATGAAGCTGCATATTTTTCATCCATGTTCAAAGATAAGGATGGATTTGAAATAAAATACATAAATTCATTTAAAGGTGAGTAACACAAGTGAGTATCTATGTTTAAGTATTGTTTTAACTTGACCCTTTTTCCTGACTGATGTGCTCTTTGTTAGGTCGAGGAGTGTTCAGCTGTCGCCACTTCCAAAAGGGAGATTTTCTCATTGAATATCGAGGGGAAGTCATAACTAAACAAGAATATGAAAGAAGGCACAGAGTATACCACACTGCGGTTGAAGTTTTTTTGTTTGAATTTCGTTTTAATGGAAAACAATTGTGGTTTGTATATTGCTGTACTTAATTTACAATCTCTTTCAAATTTACAAAGTTGTAGGTCACCCAGAGATGCACATTTATATTTTCTGATGCAGTAGTGGTAAAGTAGGATGAGTCCATCCAGAAACATTTTTTAATTTTTCAGTGAGACTTTCCTATTGTGTGATTCAGTCAATATTACACCTTGGAGTTAGCGTAGTGTTCTTGCTCTTTTAGGGTTGATGCTGCCAGAGAAGACTGCTCTTTAGGGAGACTCGTCAATGATGATCATGTGAACCCCAACAGCAAAATGAAAACAATCAGAGTGGACGGAAAGCCCCATCTGTGCTTATTTGCAATAAAGGACATAAGTCCTGGGGAAGAGATTACGTATAACTATGGGGATTCTGACTGGCCATGGAGAAGCAAGGTATTTACAGATGGAACAATTTTTACATCTGATTTGTGATTAGGCTCTAAATAATTTCTGAGCAATATTAAGCATTTTGCAGAAAGTGCATATTGTACCTCAAAAGTTAAAACCTTTTTATACTCATTTGAACACAGTTTACTGTTCTAATAGTTTTTCAATCATGTGGAGAAGTTAGCGGAGACATGTTAGTACTTCATTTTGAATCCACACAGGTGTGTTCTGAGACAGAAGAACAGGTGATGGCTGTGGTCAGCTGTGCAGCAGGGGATGGAACAGAGAAGGTAAGTGTCTGAAGTCTGTTTGTGTAATGATCAACAGGTAGTTAATTTCCATTAACTTTTATAAGATGATGCAGAATATTTATAAACTGTATTGGTTCCTTAAACTGTCCTCACAAGTTTATTTGACATCAGTATAGATGATCTCTTGCCAACCTATGTTTACAAATATCTTTCATATTTCACAGGTGTGTTCTGAGACAGAAGAACAGGCGATGGCTGTGGTCAGCTGTGGAGCAGGGGATGGAACAGAGAAGGTAAGTGTCTGAAGTCTGTGTTTGTAATGATCAACAGGTAGTTAATTTCCATTAACTTTTATAAGATGATGCAGAATATTTATAAACTGTATTGGTTCCTTAAACTGTCCTCAAGTTTATTTGACATCAGTATAGATGATCTCTTGCCAGCCTATGTTTACAAATATCTTTCATATTTCACAGGTGTGTTCTGAGACAGAAGAACAGGTGATGGCTGTGGTCAGCTGTGGAGCAGGGGATGGAACAGAGAAGGTAAGTGTCTGAAGTCTGTTTGTGTAATGATCAACAGGTAGTTAATTTCCATTAACTTTTATAAGATGATGCAGAATATTTATAAACAGTATTGGTTCCTTAAACTGTCCTCACAAGTTTATTTGACATCAGTATAGATGATCTCTTGCCAACCTATGTTTACAAATATCTTTCATATTTCACAGGTGTGTTCTGAGACAGAAGAACAGGCGATGGCTGTGGTCAGCTGTGCAGCAGGGGATGGAACAGAGAAGGTAAGTGTCTGAAGTCTGTGTTTGTAATGATCAACAGGTAGTTAATTTCCATTAACTTTGGTAAGATGATGCAGAATCAGTACCTGTACATTACACACACTATGTGTGCTACAATGAATTCACACATGCCCAGAATGTTAATCTATGAATTCACTTGTATTATCTGTCATTTTTGCATTAGATAGTTGTATTGCAAACTCAAGGCATCACCATGTACTGCCTTGGTGTCCAAAATTAATGTTCAAGAATCAAACTTTTCAGATATCAACAAAGTCTGATCCTCAGCTGACACGTTATGACAATGCTCAACAAGTAAATTAACATTTAATAAGTGTTTATTTCATATACAGTGCCCTCCATAAGTATTGGAACAGTAATGACAAAATTGCTTTGTCTGCTGTGGAGTCAAGACATCTGCAAATATGATCAAAAGATGAATGAGACAAAACTACAGAATATCACATTTTATTATTAGCTGTTTCAACACATTTATGTTTTACCAAATACAAAGGACAGCACTTTTAGAGTTTCATTCCCTAATCTGATGTGAGCATAAGTATTTTACTTAACTTATTAACTTAAAGCAAATGTAAAAGTTTAAAAGCTAACATTTAGTTGTGAATCCCTTGCATGCAATCACAGCAGTGACACTGCCACCCATAGACATCACCAGGTTCTTGGTTTCATCCTTTGAAATGCTTTTCCCAGCCTTTAATACAGCAATTTTCAACTGTTGCTTGTTTTGGGGAGTTTCCACCATTAGTCTCCTCTTTAGCTCGCAAAATTCATGTTCAATAGGATTTAAATCTTGCGACTGACTTGGCCAATCTAATGGGTCATTGTCCTGTTGCAATATGAAGCACTTTCTGATGGGTCTTGTGGCATTTTCTTGAACATTGGTAGCCAAGATTTGTATTTGTTCACTTCTGCATTCATTCTGCTATCACCATTATTTAAGTCATTAATAAAGTTGAGAGGGCCTTTTCCAGAGACAGCCATGCATGCCCATGCCATGACACCACCTCCACCATGCTTTACAGATGAGGTTGTATGCTTAGGATCATTTGCAGTTCCTTTTTTCTCTACACTTTTGCTTTCCCATCACTTAGATACAGGTTAATCTTTGTCTCATGTGTCCATAAAACTCAGTTCCAAAACTCTGCTAACTCATCTTTGTGCTTTTTTGCAAACTCTAATCTTGTCTTTCTATGTTTGCTGCTGATCAGAGGTTTGCATCTTTGCTGTGTAGCCTCTGTAATTCTATGTCAAAGTCTCCTGCAGAGAGTAGATTGTCAGACCATCACTCCAGCTTTCTGGAGATTGTTGGCGATTTTACAGATACTTATTTTAGGGTTCTTTTTCACAGCTTTTATCATTTGTCTATCATCAACGGCTGTTGTTTTTCTCTGCTGACCTGGTCGTTGTTGGTTGCTGTAGTCGCCGGTGGTCTCTTTCTTTTTCAGGACAATCCAAACTGTTGATTTATTCATGCCCATTGTTTTTGATATAGCTCTAAATGAGTTCCTCTTTTCTTTTAGCATCCAAATTGCTTGCTTTTCTCTCAAAGTCAGCTTCCTTGTCTTCATCCTGGTTTGTGTGTGTCATCATTGAATGCAAGACTTAGAATGTAGAAGCAGTGGATATAACTGATATGACACATTTCCTGATTTTAATATCTGAACAATTAATGCAACATGACACAGCTGATCACTTAGAAAGACCTGTGAGTCAACTGTCCCAATACATATGCTCACATCAGATTAGGGGTTGAAACTCTAAAAGTGCTGATCTTCTTAGTTGGTAAAACATCTATGTGTTGAATCACCCAATAATAAAATGTGACAATTTGTAGTTGTGTCTCATATTCATCTTTTAGACATATTTACAGATTTATTGACTCCACAATTTTTTCTTTACTGTTCCAATAATTATGGAGGGCACTGTATGATCTTTAATTGGCAAAAACATATTGATTTTTAATTGCAGTCAAACTTTTAGAATGGATGGATAGTGATATAAAATGTTTTATTTACATTTGCTTATACAGTGGTACAGATGATGGTTAATTCTGAGCTAGCATGCGTGTCGTATGTCCCCATACTTACTGCTGCTGTCGTGTTGTGTATTGTGGGGGATGGGCAGAGGTTAAGTGTGTCTCTTGCCAAATTGGACCGTGGTTTGTGTGTCGTATGTCCCCATACTTTCTGCTGCTGTCGTGTTGTGTATTGTGGGAGATGGGCAGAAGTTAAGTGTGTCTATTGCCAAATTGGACCATGGTTTGTGTGTCGAATGTCCCCATACTTACTGCTGCTGTCGTGTTGTGTATTGTGGGGTTTGGCAGAAGTTAAGTGTGTCTCTTGCCAAATTGGACCATGGTTTGTGTGTCGTTTGTCCCCATACTTACTGCTGCTGTCGTGTTTTGTATTGTGGGGGATGGGCAGAAGTTATGTGTCTCTTGCCAAATTGGACCATGGTTTGTGTGTCGTATGTCCACATACTTACTGCTGCTGTCGTGTTGTGTATTGTGGGGTTTGGCAGAAGTTAAGTGTGTCTCTTGCCAAATTGGACCGTGGTTTGTGTGTCGTATGTCCCCATACTTTCTGCTGCTGTCGTGTTGTGTATTGTGGGAGATGGGCAGAAGTTAAGTGTGTCTATTGCCAAATTGGACCATGGTTTGTGTGTCGTTTGTCCCCATACTTACTGCTGCTGTCGTGTTTTGTATTGTGGGGGATGGGCAGAAGTTGAGTGTCTCTTGCCAAATTGGACCATGGTTTGTGTGTCGAATGTCCCCATACTTACTGCTGCTGTCGTGTTGTGTATTGTGGGGGATGGGCAGAAGTTAAGTGTCTCTTGCCAAATTGGACCATGGTTTGTGTGTCGTATGTCCCCATACTTACTGCTGCTGTCGTGTTGTGTATTGTGGGGGATGGGCAGAGGTTAAGTGTGTCTCTTGCCAAATTGGCCCATGGTTTGTGTGTCGTATGTCCCCACACTTACTGCTGGTGTCGTGTTGTGTATTGTGGGGTTGGGCAGAAGTTAAGTGCGTCTCTTGCCAAATTGGACCATGGTTTGTGTGTCGTATGTCCCCATAATTACTGCTGCTGTCGTGTTGTGTATTGTGGGGGATGGGCAGAGGTTAAGTGTGTCTCTTGCCAAATTGGACCGTGGTTTGTGTGTCGTATGTCCCCATACTTTCTGCTGCTGTCGTGTTGTGTATTGTGGGGTTTGGCAGAAGTTAAGTGTGTCTCTTGCCAAATTGGACCATGGTTTGTGTGTTGTATGTCCCCATACTTACTGCTGCTGTCGTGTTGTGTATTGTGGGGTTGGGCAGAAGTTAAGTGTCTCTTGCCAAATTGGGCCATGGTTTGTGTGTCGTATGTCCACATACTTACTGCTGGTGTCGTGTTGTGTATTGTGGGGGATGGGCAGAGGTTAAGTGTGTCTCTTGCCAAATTGGGCCATGGTTTGTGTGTCGTATGTCCACATACTTACTGCTGGTGTCGTGTTGTGTATTGTGGGGGATGGGCAGAGGTTAAGTGTGTCTCTTGCCAAATTGGGCCATGGTTTGTGTGTCGTATGTCCACATACTTACTGCTGGTGTCGTGTTGTGTATTGTGGGGGATGGGCAGAGGTTAAGTGTGTCTCTTGCCAAATTGGGCCATGGTTTGTGTGTCGTATGTCCACATACTTACTGCTGGTGTCGTGTTGTGTATTGTGGGGGATGGGCAGAGGTTAAGTGTGTCTCTTGCCAAATTGGGCCATGGTTTGTGTGTCGTATGTCCACATACTTACTGCTGGTGTCGTGTTGTGTATTGTGGGGTTGGGCAGAAGTTAAGTGTCTCTTGCCAATTGGACCATGGTTTGTGTGTCGTATGTCCACATACTTACTGCTGCTATCGTGTTGTGTATTGTGGGGTTGGGCAGAAGTTAAGTGCGTCTCTTGCCAAATTGGACCATGGTTTGTGTGCCGTATGTCCACATACTTACTGCTGCTATCGTGTTGTGTATTGTGGGGTTGGGCAGAAGTTAAGTGCGTCTCTTGCCAAATTGGACCATGGTTTGTGTGCCGTATGTCCACATACTTACTGCTGCTATCGTGTTGTGTATTGTGGGGTTGGGCAGAAGTTAAGTGCGTCTCTTGCCAAATTGGACCATGGTTTGTGTGCCGTATGTCCACATACTTACTGCTGCTATCGTGTTGTGTATTGTGGGGTTGGGCAGAAGTTAAGTGCGTCTCTTGCCAAATTGGACCATGGTTTGTGTGCCGTATGTCCACATACTTACTGCTGCTGTCGTGTTGTGTATTGTGGGAGATGGGCAGAAGTTAAGTGTCTCTTGCCAAATTGGACCATGGTTTGTGTGTCGTATGTCCCCATACTTTCTGCTGCTGTCGTGTTGTGTATTGTGGGAGATGGGCAGAAGTTAAGTGTGTCTATTGCCAAATTGGACCATGGTTTGTGTGTTGTATGTCCCCATACTTACTGCTGCTGTCATGTTGTGTATTGTGGGGTTGGGCAGAAGTTTAGTGTGTCTCTTGCCAAATTGGACCATGGTTTGTGGGTCGTATGTCCCCATACTTACTGCTGCTGTCGTGTTGTGTATTGTGGGGTTGGGCAGAAGTTAAGTGTGTCTCTGGCCAAATTGGACCATGGTTTGTGTGTCGTATGTCCCCATACTTACTGCTGCTGTCGTGTTGTGTATTGTGGGGGATGGGCAGAAGTTAAGTGTGTCTCTTGCCAAATTGGACCGTGGTTTGTGTGTCGTATGTCCCCATACTTACTGCTGCTGTCGTGTTGTGTATTGTGGGGGATGGGCAGAAGTTAAGTGTCTCTTGCCAAATTGGACCATGGTTTGTGTGTCGTATGTCCCCATACTTACTGCTGCTGTCGTGTTGTGTATTGTGGGGGATGGGCAGAAGTTAATTGTGTCTCTTGCCAAATTGGACCATGGTTTGTGTGTCGAATGTCCCCATACTTACTGCTGCTGTCATGCTGTGTGTTGTGGGGGATGTGCAGAAGTTAAGTGTGTCTCTTGCCAAACTGGACCATGGTTTGTGTGTCGTATGTCCACATACTTACTGCTGCTATCGTGTTGTGTATTGTGGGGTTGGGCAGAAGTTAAGTGTCTCTTGCCAAATTGGACCATGGTTTGTGTGTCATATGTCCCCATACTTACTGCTGCTGTCGGGTTGTGTATTGTGGGGTTGGGCAGAAGTTTAGTGTGTCTCTTGCCAAATTGGACCATAGTTTGTGTTTCGTATGTCCTCATACTTACTGCTGGTGTCATACTGTGCATTACAGTGCAATACGTTTGTGATCTATACATTTTGTTATTGTGAAACTATTAAAATAATGTGTTTAAACCCTAACCCTATCTCTTAACAGCTAACTATTTTAATATAATCACTTCTAATAAATGTGACTCTTTTTTTCCCCAACAGAATTGTAAACATGACGTAGTCTCCTCAGTAGTATCAAGCTTGAATAAATGTGAATGCTGCAGTGGACCCTTTTCCGCTTTTAAGTGGATTGGTGTGAGATGTAAGGGTAAGTATTTTGTTCTGAAAATTAAAAGATTCTCATCTAAATGATTTTGTACCATCAAAAACCAAATTATTGCGTAATCTTGATATCCTAAATATATCATATTTTGGCTTAAAAAATATTTTCTTTCTCCACCTATCTACCGGTGTAATTGTATCTGTTCATATTTCTCAAACTCTCTCTGAAGTTCTTTTGGATGCTCTCCTACTTAATCCTCCTTCATTCTTAGTTTACTCATTTTTCTTTTCTCTATTCTCTTCCATCTACTAGCCGCACTTTCGAACACACTACTTCTCTATCGCTCTGTTATCTATCACTTTTTAAAGCAACTTTTCTTGAATCAAATGGAACCAACCTTGTTTATTATATCCTCAATCTAGTTTGTTCCTGCTTCTGGCATAAAACTTGCTACAAGAAAAATGTGAAGCCCAAACCTGACCCATTAACATCAGTAAGTGTGATTTATCGAATAGTCAGATTTTTTTTTTATTTTTTTTTTTTTTTGGGGAGTACTTTTCCTTAGAAGTAAACTTTTTGAATATGTACAAATAATATTTTTGCTATTTCAGGATTCTGAAGAAGAATTTTTCCAGTGAGAATTTGTCAGATCGGGACTATGTACCTAATTCTGTTTCAGAAAGTTCAGAAGTGGGCATAGTGTCTTCAGAAAATGAATGTCCTGAACAACTCTTAAACATGCCGACTACTAAAGTGTCCTACTTTGAATCTGCTGCAGAAATTCAAAATGGCAGACCATGCCAAGAAAGCATCATAGGTAAAGATTCACACCCAAAAGATCCAGTCTGCACAGCACAGCTTGAAAGGTCTTGTATGAAAGTCAAGCAAGTACAAGTCTCGGAAGTTCACAATGAAGCAAGCGTTGGTAATACTGAAGACACATCTGTTGAGAATATCACAAGCACAGGGGAAGATCCATGTATACAATCTTCAAATATATCTTCTTCAGTAAGCAAGAAGAATTACTGCTACATTTGTGGAAAACCGCAGTCAAAATTTACACGCCACTTAAAAACCCATGAGAAATCAAATGTCGATGTTGCTCGGGCTTTGGCATTGCCAAAACACTCCAAAGAACGTCAAAAACTTCTGAACAAACTGCGGAACAAAGGGAACTACGAACACAATGCAGATGTTTTAGCGAGTGGGACTGGACTGTTAAAACTCAGACGTAAACCAAAGAAAATGTATATTTCAAAAGATTATGTACATTGTATGTATTGCCATGCAATGTTTCTCCGGAGGGATCTCTGGCGACACGTTCGAAATTGTCTTTCCAAACCAGTGGAAGATCAGGCAGAGCCAGGAAGAACTAGGGTCTTGTCTTTGGCAACAATGTCTAATACAGCTCTCTGTCAACAAATATCACAGGGTGTTTGGAAGCTGTTAACTGTGATGAAAGACGATGACATCTCTGCTGCTGTGCGGAGTGACTTTTGGATTCTTCAGCTGGCCCAGTCATTTTTCAATAAACATGGACAGGATCCCACCAAATATGACTATATTCGACAGAAGCTCCGGGAAGTTGGAAGACTTCTGCTGATTCTGAGAAAAGAATTTTCAGTACAGACTCTTGAAGATGCTGTAAGACCTGCAAATTTTAATGTGGTTATCCAGGCCGTCAAGAGGGTATCTGGGTTTGATGATGAAAAACACTCATACCAGACTCCAAGCCTTGCCCTCAAGTTGGGCCACTCTCTGAATAAGATATGTGACATTATACATTGCAGAGCTCTAATGGCAGAAGACAGTGAGGGGATAAAGTCAACCCAGACATTCAAAAAGCTGTATGATGCAAAGTGGTCTGAACTTGTTTCTCACACAGCTTTGACCACCTTGAATGAGGGGCACTTTAAAAAGCCATCCACCCTCCCTTTCACAGAAGATGTACAACGTCTTCACCAGCACCTTGAAAAGGTTGCCGATTTAGCCTCTGAGAACTTGAAACAGATGCCATCAGCACAAGTCTACGGAGAACTTTGCAAAGCAACTCTAGCAAAAATCATAGTGTTTAACCGACGACGTGGAGGAGAGGTTGCAAAGATGCAACTAAAAGGTTTTCTAGAGAGGGACACAGCTGCCCTACATAAAGATGTTGCTGTTGGGCTAACAAAGTTTGAACAAAAACTTTGTGCACATTTCAGTCGGGTAGAAATTAGGGGTAAAAGGGGGCGAAAAGTTGCAGTCTTGTTATCGCCAGACATGGTTGATGCCTTAACACACCTCATAATCAGAAGAACAGAGTGTGGAGTCCCAGAAGAAAACACATTCCTGTTTGCAAGACCCAACTGTTTGACTCCATATCGAGGACAAGACTGTCTGAGAATTTATGCAAATGAGTGTGGTGCGCAAAACCCTGAACTCCTCCGGTCGACACAGTTACGCAAACATGTTGCAACTTTGTCACAGGTCCTGAACCTCAAAAATCACGAGTTGGACCAAGTTGCTGACTTTTTGGGCCACGATATTCGTGTCCACAGAGAGTATTATAGGCTTCCGGAGGCTACAACCCAGCTGGCCAAAATATCTAAACTACTACTTGCCATGGAGAAAGGGTCACTTACAAATCTTCAGGGCAAAACACTAGAAGAGATTGAAATTGAAGGTAATGCTACCAAGTTGTTACAAATTACATTTTTAAGTTTACTGTAAAGATTCAAGTATTCATATCCTAAAGATAATCCCTAGCATTCAGACCTTGTAATACAATGTAATATTCATCAAACTTCAGAGTGATCACCATGTCCTCTTTTTTTTTTTACTCTAACATTTGCAAAGTTAAACTTACTTGATACTCTGAATGTTTATTTTTTGTTAGATGAGTTAGACTTTACTGATTCTGAGCAAAGTGAAGACAGTGATGCTGAAGAGATACATCCACAGACACAAACAGAAACAGGTAAAAGCACATAAACATACAAACATCAAATCCGTGAAGTCAGCATAAGAAGTGTACCATACGATGCACCAAAACATTATAATAGTTTAGAGCTGTTACTGAAGCAGCATGGTCTTGATTCACTTCATATAGACCAAGCACTACTATTGTTTGTTATCGTATTTTATTTTTCTATTCGCAGATATTGACTCTGCCTTTGGAGGCCCATCTCAAGGTTTGACAAGAATAAAAAGTTTTCAACTTCAAACCCATTTTAAGTATATATATATATACTAACACATTTTGAAACTAAACTGAGTGCGAAAATGTTTAAAATGCAGTTTAGATTGCTTGATTTATTATATTGTGTAATTGACAAGATTTTGAATTTAGGATTAAGTTTTTTTTTCTGTTTGTTTTTTTTTAAACAAAGATTGTTGTAGGAAAGACAAAGAGCGGAGCAGGAGGGAAGAGCATGAACAACATGGTAAAAGCACAGAAGCATATACAGAAAAAACACTGTACTAGGGAGTCGTGTAGATCAATCATTTTAACCGTTTTTGTTTGTGATGGAGACATTTTAATTTCTCCATCACAAAATTTACAGAGATTTACAGTTTCACGGTGTAAAACTATTTATGAAATGTTTGAGCATGTGCCATCAGAACCTTTATACTGAGCCATACTATTCATACCGCAGGAATGAAGAAGGCTAGGCGCCCTGTTGAGAAACCTCCAGGCACCTCAGATGGTATGAGCATCTACCTCACTCAGCCAGCATCTCCACTGAGGTTTGATTTAATTAATGCAAACCAAGCACTACTACTGTTTGTTATATTTTGTTTTTTCATTCACAGATGTTGACTCTGCCTTAGGAGGCTCATTTCAAGGTATGACGAGAATAAAAGTTTAACTACTTATCTATATCAGGAACTAAGTAACCATAACACACAAGTCAGATCTTTAATTTCATTGTTTTATTTACAAATTGATATTTTAGTTGAATGTAACATCAGGATGGGCCAACATTTAAAACACAATCTTACAAGGATGGTAACAACACAACCAAACATAATGAATAAATTGCTCCCCTTACTAAAACAAACAAACAGGCAAAAACATGTTTAACAAAAACAGCAGCCCATCATTTTTTACTCAAAGGATTAGTAATCTGTACAAAAAGGTTTGACTAAAGACAAGGGTTGGTAAGAGTGTGGCTGGTTGGGAGAAGAGAGAGATCTGGCCATCATGGTGTTCACCCCAGGGTTCAGGAACCTGTTTTCCTCTTTTGTAGTGATTCGCGAAAATTCTCCTGAAAGGGGTGATGCAAGAAGGAAACAAAAACGAATATGGTCTCCAACAGAAATCGCTGCAGTAATGAGACATTTCCGGAACCACATCGCAAGGTGTAAACTCGCCACTAAAGTTGAATGCCAACAGTGCAAGAATGCTGAGCATCCTGTTTTGGCTAGTCGCTCTGTCCAAAACATAAGAGATTTCGTCAGGAATCGTGGCTTAACACTAAAAAACAAACAGTCACAAAATACTCAATAAGTGTTTTTTTTTTTTTTGTTTATATGCAAGAGAAACATTCTTCTGTTGAACATCTGTTAAAGGATTTAATGTGCTTTCATAATATCGAAACATTTTCGGTATTAACTTTATGAACCGTTATAATTAAGTTCTCCTCCCCCACACATTTGAGTTTTTTTTTTTTTTCCTTTACACACAGGACGTCTCTTTATACACAAAATGTT